>PQME02000027.1:0-178552 GCA_003004525.2 Aspergillus sp. MA 6038
AAAAAAAAAAAGGGGGAAGGAAGGGAAAGGCAAGGGTATGTGGTACGTGTAGTTTCCAAGAAATTGGGTCGCTCGTCATAAAGATCAAAGTAAATCAGGTAAATCAGTCGTCAATTGCAAAAGGTGAAACCAGCTCTTCTAAATGGGTCAAAAATATGCCTAGAAGTTACCGTCATTACGATACGGCCGAAGCGGCCCATCGTCCATTGGCTGGTGGTATGCGGCTTGAATTGATTGAGTCGGTCCAGGCGATCGCACACGACGGTAGTCGTTTCGAGGCGAAGCAGCATCTTGTCCACCATAGGGCCGGTAAGCCGGGGAGGCAGATGGAGCTGGAGTCTGCGAAGTCATTGAAGGGTCGAACGCGGCATAATTGCCAGCATTCGCGGGCTGCGGTGTTCCATTTCGAGGGCCTGGGCTCAAAACCCGTGGTGGGATACCGCCCATGGCATTGGCACCTACAGCGTTATAGTTCACCGGGGTCAATGTTCTTTGCGGCAGTGTAGCGCCCCCCCCAGCAGGCACGTTTTGACTGAATGGAGCAAACCCTGCGACAGGAGGCCCAGAAAATGGCGAAACGCCCGGCGCAGATGATCGTGGAGTCGCAGTCGGGAGAGCCGGCGAAAAGGTTCGGTTTGGATATCCCGCGCCGGGGGTCATGGATCGCGCAAGAGGATCAGGAGCGGGACTGTATGATTGGTACGGGACACCAGCGGAGGCTTCAGGAGGCGCATAGGGGTTGTTGTATTCGTTACGGTATCCTGTGCCGGGGCTAGAGCGAGCCGTTCCGGTGGGTGTCGGAGCAAATCGTGGTTGATTCATTGGTCGGGACATGGGAGTATTCGAGCGGATCGGCGGGAGATTGGGTAAAGCAGGGAGGGGCGGCACAGGAGGTGCCGGGGATGACTGGCGGTCCAGGGGGCTGTATCCAGTAGCAGCTGATTCGGAATACGCAGACGAATCCGTGGCTGTCCTGCTGAGTGCCGGTTTGTCTTCAGTCCATGACAGGTCGGGCAGTCTAGGGTTCTGATCCGGTGCCGCGGTACCAGTCGTCTGGGTAGTAGTGCGAGAGATTGTAGTGACCATGGGTTCCTTGTCCTCGTTTCCAAACATGGGCAACGTCGGTTTCGCATTGGTACCCAGATACTGGCCCGTCGGGTCTCGGTCGCGCAGGGCCACCCCCTTCTCTAATGCCTTGTTGACCTTCTGCTTCACAATGCGCATGAGTCGGGTATTGATCTTTCGGCGACAATAAGCGGATAACGTGCCGTCCCGGGATGGGATGTGATGGAACAAGAAGATCAGATAGAGCGCGATGGCAATTAACAGTTTGATGACTGACAACACCCAGACGACAAAGGTGAAAAGCATGCCAGCCAGGACGACGGCTCGTAAATTGTTGTCTACCGCCAAAATCTTGATGTTTTCGAAGAACTGCACGGCCGCGGGCTTATCGCTGGACTTCTCTGCATTCTGTCCGCCCGGAAGTAGGTCCATCTGCATCACCGAATAGAGGGTAATGGCATTGACGACTTGACGTGGACCATCGGCAAAAATCGTGTTCATCCAAGCTAGCCAGGTGGTCAGCCTCATCCAAGGCAACAGAATCGATAAGAACTTACACTCGAATGAGAAGTACGCAAAAAGCGCTACGTATTCAGCTCCTTTCTTACTTTTCGTCAGCTCTGCGAAGACCAAGAACCGTTTCCATCCGGTTCCTGGGCGAACGCTCTGGACACGCATGGCAAGGGAATTCAGGTAGTTCCGCGCGATACTTTTTGAGCGAATGGCGCGGATCGCATTCATCCATCGATAGATCAACAGGGCAAACGAAATGATGATGCACACGGCATAGATCCAACGAGTGATGGCGAAAGGAATCGTGGGTTTGATTTGCCCAGCCCATCGAGAAAACGCCAATAGGTTGACGGCAGTGAAGGTATCGACACCGTACACGGCGAACGAAATGATAAGGAAGAACCAGAGGAAAAAGTAGGAGAAGGGCGTCAAGCAGGACTCGGACTTGAAATCGTTGACATTCTAGCTCAAAGGTCAGCTATCTCTCATTACAGACACGTTCTGTTTGCCTGGTCAACTCACCACATAGTCCCATTTCTCCTCCATGGACACAGGGCCCTTCTCGCGATCAGCGCAGCACGGCATCTTGCGTCGTCAAAACCTGGCCCAGCCAGGCAAAAAGAATAAACAGACGTAAATAAAGCGAGTGTGGTGAGATCAATTCCCGGAATCGACTCTAGCGGACCAGCCGGGCGAAGTCGAGACGCGATCGTAAAGAAACCAGCAAGCAACCTGAAGAGAAGCAGAACAAACGATCAAGGAACGAAGGGAAAGAGTGCTGACTCGTCTGGATTTTATGTTTTAAATTTGCAGGGCTGTTTTGCTTGAAGCTAAAATGTCAAAGAGCGACACGCAAGGAGCAGATCAACAGCGCATGGCCACCAAATGGTGGAAGCAGGTGTCTGTCAGGGGCGCCGAAACCGTTTCAGAGAGAACGGCGCCAAACTCGCAGGACAATGACCGGCGGGTATGCGACGGGGACAGATGGAGTACTGATCAGGAAATTTCGTCCATCAAAAAGCTCCAGACTGGCGCTAAAATATACAGAATTGTCTGCACATTGGCTGCAAGTCTCGAAGAATTGACTGTTGAGCAGAGAGAGGGTGGAGGGAGAGTTCCTCAAGCCGGTGGAGAACGACAATAGAGGACTGAATGGTTGGCTGGGGACAAAGAATGAGTGAATGCTTGAATGAATAATGAATGAACAAATGAATGAATGAATATTTAACGATGGTAAATGAATGAATGGAAGACAGCAAATGGTCTGAGGAGGTTGAAGAATGACGAGTTGAATGATGAGGAATGCCTGGAGGTCAAAGACGTGAGAGGTGCTGACTAAGACAGGGCTGGAACTGACCAGACACCAGACGAACCGGAGCTACCTTCAATGCTCAGGCAGGTATTAGAGGATAGATAGATTTACTGAGGGCAAGTCACTCAAAAAATGGCTGGCTCAGGGATGCTGCGATTACCAGACAACCGATTTTACGGTATGGCCTCCACGCTTGAATGGGTTAGCTTCTGTACTAACTATGGTACAGAATACCTTTCTATAAAATTAAAGCAGACACTGTCCTGAATCTGTCTTCTCAAAAATTCAAATTTCGATTGCCTTATTCGAAGATACTGGTCTGGAAGTCACTGGACCACGGTAGTTCCATGGTTGGCTGCACAATGCTCTGATGGGCGTGTCTTTCGCATACAGGTTTCTAATATTCCATGCCTGAAGAAGGCCTGGTATGAAGTTTCTGCAGTATACCCGTTGACTAGAGCCAGAGGCGTGCGCTATGGCAGAGCCAATCTTGATTGAATAGTGATATTTGCAATTAACTACTGTACGAATATGGAAAGTCCATAACCGTATATCAAAATACTCAGGCACTCAGCTGAGTAGCAATTGCAAAATTATGCTTGGACACTACAGCTTACAAGATACCTCTAACTCTAGCCTCTCCCTGGCATCCCATTCCCCTGAACCATGTTGCTTCTCGACCTCAACCCATCCATGGTTCTGCTATAGCTTAATCGGACCCATCCAGCGGGGCAATGGAAGCGGCATGTAAGCGCCGGCCGCGTACACTCCAAAGAAGATCAATAAAATATAAATAAAAGTAAATAGAAGAATGGAAATCCTAACGTTAATCCATTCTCAGATGAACAGCTGTGTCTTCTATTGGTAGTCTGCCATTTGAAATCATCCCGGAAATAGTTAGATGTATGTAGCACTACTGAGCATCACAGGCCCAGGAATTAGGAATAGAAGAAGGAGAAGTCGACTCAAGACAATAAGACCATTATTATAATATACACCTTACGTGGATTCCCATCGACGTTTTTTGTAATTGCAATCATGTTCACGTCCATATCATGTTTTCAAGTCTGACCACTGCGCATCTAGCGGAGGGTTCCAGGGGCTATTTAGCCCTAAGCCTGGAGGAGCAAATGATACAACGTACCCTAGTATATGTCAGGACTCCGACAAAGCTATACTGTTTTGTTAGTGCTCTTTTGTTCTTTCTTTCTTCTTCTTTTTTTACCTCGTCAAGTCTCCCATGTGATGCTTAATATATCCCCAATATACTCTCAATATATCCTATTCTAGAATGCCCGTAAGTGACATAACCTTATATCAATGCCCAACACTACTATCATGTTAACCCAAAGCCAACCAAGGAGGCGAAATTGGACAGGGTAAGTACGGAAAACAGCGGAAAACCACGCTTCAGATTCGGATATCACAGCGGCGGAAGTGTTCCGCTGCCGTACAGAAACCAGGGATGGCACAATATAGGACAGTAGCATTCGAGGTCAAGGACCAAGCAGCACTGGAAATAGCAGGGACACACCCGGATGACATCGCGGCATTTCATGGACCCCTCTCCGCGGGTGTGATACGCAGATGTGGTATACTTAGCCCTACTCCCCAGCTTACGCCATCTAATCTGCTCCGGACAGACCACCAATACAAGAACGACAAGGACAACCAAAATGACCGACCCAGCCACCAACATAACCCTATACACGTACTTCCGCTCATCGTGCTCTGCGCGCCTACGCATCGCGCTGGCCTACAAATCCATCCCCTACACCTCGATCCCAATCAACCTCCTAAAAGACGAGCAACACTCCCACACCTACGGAACCGTAAACCCCTCGTCGACCGTGCCATCGATGATAGTCGAACACGGACAGAACACCGTGACAATCACGCAGTCCCTCGCTGCGCTGGAGTACCTCGAGGAGAAATTCCCCTCGTCAGCTTCCCTGCTCCCACCGGTATCCGACATCGAAGCCCGCACGGACGTTCGCAACCTGGCGTTGATAATCGCCTGCGACGTCCAGCCCGTAACGAACCTGCGTATTCTCAAGCGGGTGGGTGCAGTGGGTGTCGACCGCACGGCGTGGTCAAAGGATTTGGTCGTTGAAGGGTTGGCTGCGTACGAGGCGATTGCGAGCCGGACGGCTAGGGCGTTTAGTGTGGGTGATGCGATTACACTGGCGGATGTGTGTTTGGTGCCGGCTGCTTGGGGCGCGGAGAGGGTAGGGGTGGACTTGGCTCGGTTTCCAACTGTGAAGAGAATTGTTGAAAGGTTGGAGGGTGAGGAGTGTGTTAGGAAGGCGCATTGGAGGACGCAGGAGGATACACCGGAGGAGTTTCGCTTAGGTTAGTCGGTCTTGATATTTATGATAGTAGGTTATGGCTTTTCTTTTTCCATGCACAATTAATTAGACATGTATACAAAGTAGGATCTAGAAATCCAGCTTCAAAGCTGGCAGAATAGTTCCCTCACAATCTCCAAACCCAACATAACTTCCCTCCTGACCCGCCAAGCCACGCAGCACCACCCGGTCTCTATCCTCCAAGAACATCCGCTCCGAGCCATCCACCAGTTTGATCGGGTTCTTCCCATTCGTCTGCTCCAAGATACTCCCCTGCGACTGTGGTGTGGTGCCGGAGATCGTGCCACTGCCCAGCAGATCACCGGGGTTCATGTTGCAGCCCGTGATGGTGTGGTGCGCGAGCATTTGCGAGAACGAATACAGCAGGTTCTTGGTGTTGGTGCGCGAGATCACCGTGGGCCGTCCACCAGCATTGGTGATCTCCACCTCGAGGGGGATGTCGTAGCCATTGACGGCGCGCTTCTCGCGCAGGTACGGGAGCAGAGAGTCGCGGTCACCGGGCTGCAGACCGGGAGCACGGAAGGGTTCCAATGCATCCATCAGGACCACCCAGGGAGTAATGGTGGTGGCGAAGTTCTTTGCGTTAAAGGGGCCCAGGGGAACGTACTCCCACGCCTGGATATCGCGCGCAGACCAATCGTTCATCAACACCAACCCAAAGATATGGTCCTCCGCTTGATCCACGGGGACAGGCTTGCCCAGCTCATTGAGTCGGCAGACGAATGCGGCCAGTTCCAATTCAATATCCAGTCGTTTGCACGGAGCAAACGTGGGCACCTTAGGAGTGGCAGTGGGATTGGCCAGAACCTGACCATTGGGCCGGTGGAAGGCTGTCCCCGACGGCACCACGGACGACGCGCGACTATGATACGCTACAGGGAGATGGGTATAGTTGGGCTGTAAGGCGTTCTCTGGCCCCCGGAACAGCACACCCACATTGTAAGCGTGGTTGAGACCCGCGTAGAAGTCCGTGTAGTCGCCAATCTGCAGGGGAACGTGGTTGGTCACTTCAGACAGTGGAAGCAGTGCCTCCTTCTGCAGAGCTGCATTGTCCTTGAGAACCTGAGGGTATGGCGTATCGGCCCGGAATACGGCCTGGATGTATTCACGGACCTGGCGATGCACCGGACGACCCAGCGCAGCGAAGGCGTTCAACGTCGGTTCGCTGAAGACGCTGAGATGCGACTGGATCGTCGGGAGCTGGGAGAAACCGGCCGATGAGGCAAATGCGTTCAGGTTCAGCGCATAGTCCCCAATTGCGATAGCCGGCACACGGGAGGCAGCCTTAGCCGAGGAGATGATACCAAAAGGGATGTTGGCGAGAGAAAAGGGCGAGGTCTTGGGGATCTGGAGCCACGATGCCATGGTGTCAAGTCAGTGGTGAGTTGAGTTGTAGGAAGAGTCAGAAAGACCGGAACCTGTCTTTACTTATTGAGCACCCATGCCATCCCCGTCCACTCTGTCTGCAGTGATTCTTGTCGTTGATTCCGTCGTGGACTCCAGCCCGGTGACTGCGGAACCCCCGCCGCGGCCCCTCCCGCCGCTTATCGCCGGGTGTAATTCCGCGCCTTCCCCGCATCTGGGGCTTTTCGCGGCGGATCAAAATTCCCGCCGTCAATGTGAAGCCATCCGTACTTATACAGATGATGGGGAGGTTAGGCTGGGACAGATTCTATCAGAGGTGTCTGTTCAAGCGCATGGCCAGCTACGATCATGCCTCTCACGAATTTCTCCCACCCCGATCCCTACAAGTACCAAAATGGTTTCGATTCTTACCATGAGTATGTGCCGCACCAGAGTATCCCAGTACAGTCCAATACTGACAACATGCAGAACAGAAGCCGTTGAAGGGGCCCTCCCGATAGCGCAGAACTCTCCACAGAAAGCCCCCTATGGCCTCTACGCTGAGAAACTCTCCGGGACGGCTTTCACAGCCCCTCGCCATGAGAACAAGCAAAGCTGGGTCTACCGGATAATCCCCGCGGCCGCTCATGAGAAATTCAACGCAGAAGAGGAAGATACATACCATACGCGCATGACCACCGAGACGCACAAGCTGCACCACATTCCCAACCAACTGCGGTGGAACCCGTTTGATCTGGACGAGAAGGTTGACTGGGTACACGGTCTGCATCTCGTGGCTGGGGCGGGCGATCCGACTTTGAAACACGGTCTCGGGATTCTGCTCTATGCTGCGGGGAAGAGTATGGGCAAGGAGGCCTTTTACTCCGCGGATGGGGATTTTTTGATCGTTCCCCAACATGGAGTGTTGGACATCCAAACGGAGCTGGGACGGCTACTGGTTCGTCCGAACGAAATCTGCGTGATCCCTCGTGGGGTCCGCTATCGCGTGACGTTGCCAGACGGCCCTGTAAGAGGCTATATCTGTGAGCTCTACCAGGGCCATTACCAGCTTCCCGAGCTTGGTCCCATTGGGTCCAACTGCCTAGCCAACGCGCGGGATTTCCAGGCTCCCGTGGCGGACTTCGAAGATGAAGAGACCACCGAATACTGCCTCTACAGCAAATTCGCCAACACGCTCTTTTCAGCCCGCCAGGACCACAGCCCATTCGACATTGTCGCCTGGCACGGGAACTACTACCCATACAAGTACGACCTGGGCCGTTACAACGCTATCGGTTCCGTCTCTTACGACCACCCCGATCCGTCCATTTACACCGTCCTCACGGGCCCCTCGGACCACGCTGGCACCGCCATCGCTGACTTTGTGATCTTCCCTCCGCGTTGGCTTGTGGCTGAAGACACCTTTCGCCCACCCTGGTACCACCGGAACACCATGTCTGAGTTTATGGGGTTGATTGCCGGTAACTACGACGCTAAAACCGGGGGTGGTTTCCAACCTGCGGGCGCTAGTTTGCACAATGTGATGAGTGCCCATGGGCCGGATATGAGTGCCTTTGAGGGTGCGAGTAATGCGGAGTTGAAACCGCAGAAGATCGGGGAGGGAAGTATGGCGTTCATGTTTGAGAGGTGAGTGTTTTTACCCCTTCTTATGAAGTCAGGTCAAGTGCTCTGCTAATGGGTATAGTTCTCTCATGGTTGGGGTATCTGAATGGGGTCTAAAGACCTGCGAAAAGGTGCAGGAAGAGTATAACGACCATAGCTGGCGTCCGCTCAAACGGCACTTCAAGAACCCTAACAAGGCGTCTTAGGTGGTATATGCAGAGTAGATTGTTCGTGTAGTAGTATAACTGTATTTCAATGATATCAAATAACATCCTTCCTCATCGCCTCCTTAACAATCGCCCCGCACATCTTCGCGTACGGATTCGTCTGCACCGCCAACTGCTGCGCGATCTTATTCCCATATCTGCCGCCGAAGAAAAAGTCTCGACTTGCCAATTCCTCAAGCTCCGGTCCCGATCTCCCCGTTACAGAGTATCGCTCGTTTGCGCGACTCTTCGCTCTCGCAGCCTGGAGGAGTATATACCCTCGATGCGTATGTGCATCAGCCAGGATGCGCGCCTGCGCGGGGGATACAGGGGATGCCGGCGAAGCTGGCGTGCAGAGGGTAATAGCAGATCCCAGGTCTGCGAGAAGACGTTCCGTAATTGCCGATTTCTCTTCTTCATCACCATCATCATGATTATCATCATGCATCGAACCGCCGCCAAGCAACCGAAATGCCTGAGCACGGTTCACATATGGAGAGGGACACCCCGGATACTCCGTGATCAGAGCAGTTAGGGCTTCGATGGCTGTTTGGACAGTGCCGCGTGAGACATCTTGGCTTTGGAGGGAGTTTATAATGGCGTGTTCGCGGACGCTAAGAGAATCAAGGATCTCTGGTGTTATATGTGCGTTTCCTGGGAATGGTGGCAGGTTTGGGTCGATAGTGATGGTGGAGGAGGACGATGATTCGGCGTCGAAGAGGGCTTGGAGGACGGCGGAGTCGTTAGTGGTTAGGGTTGACATATTGCTAATTAATTGGCTGCGTTTGGACAGGCTGGAACTAGATAATAGAGGATATTTAGAGGGATATCTGGATAAATGAGTATTTCTAATATCAAGATATCAATATGCCGTCGGATGCTGTCATCGCCGGATGTTGTAAATACCCGCTTCCAGCCGCCGATGGAAATACCCATCCACAACCGAAAATATCCGTTGTTTTCCATGGTTTCTCTACCGGGAGAATCACAAATCACCGCGACAATGATTCAATCGTAGACAGAATATGAGGAAACACGGTTGATACACACCGTAGCCGTGGTATAAATAACTAGCTGGCATGAGACCAAAGTGGTGGCGATAGCAGTACAAGTATCCTCCACCCCAGCACAACTCAACCATATTCCATCAAAGAGATAAGAAAAACAGCCCTAATTACTCTATATCAAGCAAAATGGCTCCCTCTGCCATTTCAGACAGCCCAACCACCACTCCAACCCCATCCGCCCTAGCCACTTACCGCGGCTATGATCACATCCACTGGTATGTCGGCAACGCCAAACAAGCCGCTTCGTACTACATAACCCGCATGAATTTCCGGCGCGTCGCCTACCGCGGGCTAGAAACCGGCCACCGAGCCCTATGTTCGCACGTCATCCGCAACGGCGACATCACGTTCGTCCTTACATCTCCGTTGCGCTCGCTGGAACAGCTCGAGCAGCTGGAGAGGGAGGGCGATGATCGGTTCACGGCCGAAGAGCGCGACGAGCTCCGCGAGGTGCATCGGCACCTTGAGCAACACGGGGATGCGGTTAAAGATGTTGCGTTCGAGGTGGATTCCGTGGAAGGCGTGTTCGGTGCTGCGGTGAAGGGCGGGGCGGGGGTTGTGACAAGCCCACGAGTTGAGGAGGATAAAGACGGGAGAGTTGTACGTGCCACTGTACAAACGTATGGACAGACCACGCATACATTGTTGGAACGTGGACAGTACCGGGGGGTGTTTCTGCCGGGGTATCGCATGGAAGGGCCTGGCGGGAGAGGCATTGAGGATCCGATTTGCCGGTTATTGCCTGGGGTGCATCTGGGGCGAATTGACCATTGTGTTGGGAATCAGGATTGGGATGAGATGGATAAGGTTTGCGAGTAGTATGTCTTTCTCCCCCTCTCCTGTTGGTGTTGATTTAGCTGACCCTTTCAGCTATGAGAAAGCCCTGGGCTTCCATCGGTTCTGGTCTGTCGATGATAGTCAGATATGCACGTAGGTGTTCCTGTCCTACCCAACAGTAAATCCAATACTAACTAACTCATGACAGCGAATTCTCCGCCCTAAAAAGCATAGTCATGGCATCTCCGAATGACATGGTCAAAATGCCCATCAACGAACCCGCCAAAGGCAAAAAGCAATCTCAAATCGAAGAATACGTCGACTACTACAACGGCGCCGGCGTCCAGCACATTGCTCTCCAAACTGACGATATCATCCGCGACATCACAAATCTCAAAGCCCGGGGCGTGGAGTTCATCAAGGTCCCGGAGACGTATTACGAGGATCTGCAGGTGCGGTTGAAAAAGGCCGGACTAGTCCTCGAAGAGGGCTTCCAGACGATTCGGGATTTGGATATTTTGATTGATTTTGATGAAGGTGGATATTTGCTGCAGCTGTTTACCAAGGTTAGTTTGCGGTTACCTGCAGTCACCTAGGAGCACACTGACCATTGCAGCATCTCATGGACCGTCCCACCGTCTTCATTGAAATAATCCAGAGACATAACTTCTCTGGATTCGGGGCCGGGAACTTCAAGTCTTTGTTCGAGGCGCTTGAACGTGAGCAGGAACAACGTGGTAATCTTGTCTGAGCCTGCAATGGGCCAGCCCTGGTATTCAACCAATGATGAACCAGGGCAAACGAAGCATTCAATCTTATGTTGAATAGCCATATACCAAAATTTCAATAGCGAGTGACTTGTATATAATATGCTATGCTTAGTCTGATCATTTACCTTGCTTTCAGAATGCACTGGATTCCATGACATCTCACACCTTATATGACAGCGTTCCCGATTAAGAACACTCACACCGATTCCCAGAGCTAGGTTTCCATGAATGACAGTGCATCAGGCGGTTCAATATCCTCCAGCATGGGACGCCTTGAATATCCCATCCATACCATTTGAGCAACACCATTTGGGAGTGGCTCGATATGGAGTTCCCCCTTCACAAGCAGACACTGATCCAGCTAAATAAAATTCGACCCTTTCATAAGTTAGTATGGATTAGCTGATCGCCTGGTCCGTGACGGTTGGACCTTGAGTGGATCGGGTTGGATCTGGGCGGGCTTCAAATAATAAGATTCTATTCTCATTCCCGATAAACTTGGCTTCAGCGGTCACGCCTCGCACCAAGGGGTGTAAACGCTGAATGCGTGATGTCAACGCGAGTCCCGACGGACAGTTGATAGGGCTCGGGGTAAGATAAAAGATTAACTAGCTAATAGATGAGGAACTGGGAAGCGTTCCCGAAGTTGTGGCAAGGTGGCCGAGTGGTTAAGGCGGCAGACTTAAGATTTTCATATCGGAGGTTTCTGCTGATCATCAGATCTCGTGGGTTCGAACCCCACCCTTGTCAGGTTTTGCTTCCTTTCTTATTTTGTATTACTTCTTCGGTCTTGTTTTTGGCTTTCTTTTCTGATTCTGGGAGATTTTATGGGGTAGCTGTGCTGTTCTATTTTGTGTTACATTGGTCGATATTGATTGAGGTGGGTTGAGGAATACTCTGTCACGGTCCTCTCTTAATTAGGGCTTTGTGCTAGAAATATGTATACTTCAGCATGAAGTTATAGCAAATACATTCCCAACCCTTAATGTACCTATTCCAACACCAACCCTACTTCTTCCTCGACGAGTTTACATTTGCCGTCGTCCCTCCACGACGTTTAAATTTCCGCGGATCTGTTCAATTACAATCCAGTAAGCACAAATCTAGGATAGCTAAAGATAAACGGGCATGATGCCCGTTCATACTTACCTTTCCGACTCATCAACACCCGGTTCCTAGTTCCTTTCCCTCCCTCCCAGAAGCCACTTCCTACTTTTCCGATAAGGATGGCATGGCAGATTCCGCAGTTTTCGGGACGGTAGATTTGTTCACGGGAGCAGAGGCCACTGCGAGGGTTAGTTAATTGCAAATGATGATGGGGTGGTTGTCTTACCAGATCATGCGGTTTGCATGCTCGTTAGGGTGGTCTGTGGATGCGTCGTGGCATCTATGTATGTCAGCTTTCTTTGCCGTTCTGTTCTTTTTACAGAGAGGAGAACTTACTTGTCGCAAGGGAACACCTTTGAACAGCAGCTAAATCTGTTAAAAGTAAGTGGATCTGAATTGAAATGGTCACAGTAAGTATGCTGAACTGTATACTAACCTGAACCAACGATAACTCTTCGCATAATGCGTACAACGACCGCGTCGGGGTAGTTCCTGGCCAGCAACAATACCAAGGACTTCTTTTGGCTGTGATTCGTCAGTATCATTTCCCTGAATGGACCTGTATGCGCAATACTAACCTTCCTCCTTCCGCCACGATCTCGCGAGGTAACTGCATCATCAGCATGTATTCAATTTCAACTGCAGATTTAGTCAGAACTTACCTGCTGCAGACGCAATCCTCAAAAACTTTACCTCGGGTATTCTCATAACTGGGATTAATGGTTAGCTAAAATAATATGACGAATGATGAAGCCGTGCATTACCCATTTTCCGATGGCATTCACGACATGAAGCTGTTGCGCTCTCACCGCGAACTGCTGTGATTCCAGGCACAGGGAAAGCAGTGGAACACTCCGCGCAGGTTGGAACGAAATGACTTCAAAGTCAAAGTCAGTCTTGTATGGCATTCTCTTGAACAAACATACTCACCAAGGAAGCAGATCGACCACGGTACACCCATCCAAATCCAAGTATCCCGCACGGTTTGAATTGGGATGCATCAACTGTCGTCGGAATCCTGAATGACACAAATAAGCGACCGCACTCTATGAATATATCTGGAAGGCGCACATACCAACACTCATAGAATTAGCACACTTATTGCATGTCTCAGCCTTTGGCAAATACGCATCACTGTCGTCCTTTGCTTGCGGGATATTTTTCACGTCCGCAGGCTCTTTACATCGTTCACATTTTATAGTGATGTAAAGGCCCACGAGCTCCAGAAGCTCGATCCCATAGAGTTCTAGGGTTGGAAAAGATAACGCGACACCACGTTCTGCTGTATTGAGTTCCGACATAGTTGGCACAGAAGCCCCGCCATCCTCTTCGTCATCGGCTGTAAAGTCGCCGTCGGAATCAGAGACATCGGAGGTGTCGTTGTCGCTTTCGTTTTCAGTCACTGTCCATTCTGGAGGTCGTGGGACAACACGAATATGCGGTTTCTCATCTAACCCCGCTGCTTCTGCCACTGGGTCTTGTTGCTCATGCAGCGTATCAGGGGTTGGTGGTGGTGGTGCTGCCGCAGGAGCAGGCTCCGGTTCCAATGGCGTCTTTGCGAAATTATGCAAATTGCTCGTCAAGTAGTTGATTTGCGACATCAAGTTGAGACTCTTATTTTCTCTAACCCAATGCGCATACCCAACTTCAACTGCTTGAGCTTCTGCGCTGTCAACTCCTTGCAGCGTAACGGTACTGGTCTCCAGAGGATACAACTGCGGCACCGTGAGCTTTACCGTTTTGAGTGAACTGAGCGAAACGGGCAGCCGATCTGGCTTTGTCAGTTGAATAGGAACGGTGAATGAAAGACCGTCCGAAGACTTCTGGAACTGCGGAAGTCTACCAAGACGGCTCTCAAGTTGCTTCGTCTCTGTGGCCCGCCGTCTCTCTGCCCCTGCTTTTTCCTCCGCTGTGAATACTTGCGGCGCAATTGGTACAACAGTTGGCGGACTTGGAGCGAAGCCAACGCTCTTAGGCGTCCCTGTCCCAGCCTTCGATGCTGGTCCTTTGACCGATCCAGGGGATTCTGTAGCATCCCTGGCACCCAGATTAGGTACAAATTTAATCGTCGGCCCTCGTTCGGTAGTGGTAAGCAGACGCTCCAGCTGACGATCAAGAGTATTCATCCACGCAAGCAATGTTCCTCTGCCGTTCATTCGCATCGAGGTAGCGACGATGTCGTCAAAGCCTCTCGCCACATTTTCTTGAAAATCACTCTCCATTTGAGTGTTGACCACCTTGAGCTTCGGCCTTCCTTGTTCCGGATATGACTGTGGCACATATAGAATACATTGCAATTTGTCCAGATCAAACGGAAAGTCGGGATCCGAAGGCGCCATGCCGAATTCCAGCATTGTTCCTGTGTTATTTGTTTCCTCCTTTGGGCGGAATCGCCGCCGCAATTGATTGAGTTGAAACTCCCGAGGATTTTGACTTTCTGCATTTGAGACAGGCCTTTGGGGAGCCGCAGAGCTCGAGCTGGCCGACGGTCTACCTGGCGGCTGAGATACTTTGATTGACAAATTTTTGATATCGGTAGCTACGCCTTGGATAGGGTCTTTGCTCTGGGTCTCGCCATTGGTTGGGCCTAAGCCCTCTGACGGTGAAGACTTTTGTTGAAACCCAGAAGCATCATGAAGGTAACGACAGGCATCGCCGGCACGACATCCTTGAGATGTCAGCACATGACTATCAACAGCCAACAAGAGAGTATGCAGATCAAGCACGGAGACGTTCAACGACAGAATTCTAGGCACAATTGATCCACCGGACGACAATCTCCACTAGCCCTTAGAGCGACCCAAAAGCACGCAAAACACCAATACAGTGCGGCAAAGACATCCGAATCAGGAAAGCAACGACCGACAACAAAATCAAGTTTCACCTACCTTTACGAGATGTGAAAAAACGACACTTGACCACCCTCTGAGCAGATGACTGAAGGGAGGCATTTGGCACTCCAGCATCGGGAGATTGCGCGGTTGCCAACTCAGTGCCCACCTCCAAAGGTTGTTGACCTGCATATATCATGGTGAGCGTGTGATCGCTTCGCCGCTGCTGTCAAATATAGACAACACAGGATCAGAGGAGGGGAACGCGGTCTCTGCTGGGGATGGATGCCAATGGAGATAGTACGCGCATAGTCACTAGTTAGGGTATGTATGCACGATGCCAAACAGGCAGTCAGACAGACAGTAAACGGCCGGTGGTGGCATGCATCGATCGACATGGCCAGACTCGTCTGGTCTGCCAATTGGAAGAAAATATAACACACGCATCATGAAGCTAGAGGAAATCATGGACCAGTCCCATGTTGAAGAACTTACCTTCAGTCATTTTTCACTTCGTCACTTCGTTATTCACTGCACCAATCGGAGCTTACAATCAATCCCAATAATCACCTGAAATGCCGACGCACCTCGGGAAAAACTGTCCCTGAGATCAGGTAAGCGTGATAGCAATGATGAGTTGTTCGTCCTGGTCCCGAGACAATAATAACACAATAATGACAGTAACGAGCACAGACCGGACTAGATCCCAGTGGTCGAACTGCCAACTCATAGATCCGGTGACCAATTCCCTGTGGGGCCTGCAGATGGCAGATGCAGGAGAAGCAAGTTTGTTGAGAATGGCTTCGATAGGAGGGTGAGTTGACTGAGCTTCAACCGGTACCCAATGGATTTATACTGGAGATGGCAATGATGTTGGTGATGATGATATCGTACAGATAGTGGAGCCGGTGAGAAGTCACGTGATACAATCTCCCAAAGAGGAAATGCCAGACTCACAGTGAGTCATCTTTAGGGCAACTTACCACAGGACACAGCTGTAGGGTGACTACAGAGTACAGATTACAGAGTACAGATTACACGGGATAACTAACTATGCGGGGAGAATGAATCACCATGACTGGCATGGGAATAGTATGCACTACGGCATGCAGCTACGACATCATGCCTAATCATAAATTTGATAATGACAGAAGTTCATTTTGTAGCATTATAATCTTAGCATTAGCTTGAGACCCCGATAACTAACCCCAATACGGAGTACATGGCGGATTAAATGCCATATTTTCCAGGCATAATGATCCCCACAAAACGATGCAACCTCGATCCACTGGACGAAAATATTCAGGAAGAGCTTCTTTTAGGTTCACCCTGGCCGCCTGTCCGGACCAGGTCGCAGGACCTCAAGGTTCCATCGTATTCTATTACACGACATCTATTTTCTCTGCTATTCTTGACTGTGGTTCTAGACGTCTACTCCGATAGACTTATTCCATAATTCGTTTGCGCAGGGTACAGAAGAGTCATGTGATCCGGAGGATATACAAATACAATACCAAGCAACAATAGCCCAATCAAGCTTCCCACAGCCATTAAAAAAACACTAAGACTCCCTTTCACGCTAATACCTGTACGGACTAACGGGTCCATAATACTTAATACAAGGTATTACTGGTATTATGTATTTGGTACCCCGCAAAGCATAATGCGATTCAGGAAAATTTCTGGAAGCCTTCTCGAAGCAAAGCGCAGATGCCAGAAGAAATGTGTCGCTTGTGTGTATGACTTTCACCACGCATGCTCTGTAAAGAAGAATTAGTAGATTAAGTGTATCCATATACAAGTACAGAGTACGCGAACCAAAGACAGCAATACTATGGATCTGATCTTGGAGTACATACTCTGTCTGATCCCTTGTCCGTTCGGAAACAAGCCCGAGCGGGGCGTAATTATCGAGTCTAGAACGGGTGTTTAAGGCTGTGTGAGCCGGATGCGGTACTAGGGAGTACAGCATGCTCACTTCAATGAAGATACGCTTATCATCGAGAGCAAGGAAATGATGTCCGACAGGTTCTTGTTTTTGAGGTTGGCGAGTTCTTTGTATATCTGAGCTGTGAGCGCTGGCCAACAGCCATGACTTTCCATCACTACTATCCTGACTACTCCGTACAACTTCAACATCCGAAGACTGCATACCAAACCCTAACGTCTACAATTACCCGATCCATCCAAGAATTCACCACACATAGTGGAGATCCAAAATTGCGGCTCTCTTGGTAGACTAGGACTAGTAATTAAGTCTCAGTGGGACATACTCTGTACTCTGTAGACTCACCGGTAACTATGAACACCATTCTTACATAGTAGTTTTACAGTAACTTAGTTAACTATAACTAAATACTCTCTACTTCGTACAGAGGATATACTGTACTAGATGGTGGGCTGCTTGGTTTTAAGTGTTATTATTGGGTGGACTACTTGACATCACCATGAAGTCCGCCGGAGGAGATTTTCTCATTAATACCTTAGATATCTGTAACGACATATAACAATGAGACGGTTAGCCAGCGGCCCTATATCTGGCTTCTCACAAGCCAGACATCCCTAGGCGCCTTATATAGTAGCGCACTGTTAAGCAGCTAGGCTGCACCCTAACAATGCGCAACAACATGCCTTTGAAGCGGTCCTCAGTATCAATATTGGTCTTGGCCCACTCGTTCAGCGTGAACGATCTCATGAGATTCAGTTGGCCTGCGTGTTTCATAAGTTTCTTTTCCAACTCGGCGGCATGTTCTGCATGGCTTGATGTTGTCTTGATAGAGAGAAGAATAGAAGAAAGGAGCCGACAGGTTGTTGGTGCCATTACGCTGGAGCATAGAATGCCACTTATAGCTTGTTGATTGGTTTCATGATAGGATACTCACAGGTTAACTGGACATCGGCGAGATGCGTCTTGCGGTTTGTCTTGACAACATGCTGGAACCGCGTGGAGTTCAGAGTCTGCTCAAACTCCCAGTAGGTGTTCCCAGTGGCAGGCTGCAGAGCGCTGGTTCAATGGGAGCCGTTTCTGGCGGTCCGCTAACCGAGTGCTCGATTACTACTACATTTAGGGGTACGAAATAATGATCATATCGACTTTCGAAAGTTTTCTATAGAAATAGTTAGGATACATGGGAACCAAAAATCTCAAAACCTGGTTGGTATCTGGTATCAAAACCGAACAAAAATGACAACAACAATAGTAGTAGCACCCTTTTTTTTAATTTCCCGCAACAAATGACAGGCGTGATTCGTAGCCATATCATAATAAGAATCATCTCAAGAGAAGGGAATTAAAGAAGAGAAGAGAATAAAAGAAAAGGAAAGAAGAGAAAAGAAAAGAAAACCACCATGATCCCAGTATGCAAGTGCTATCGCCACCGTGCCATCGAAAAGAAAACAAGATGTACAAAATAATTATTTCTGTAAAAGGGGCGGCCCTCTCCAAATGACCCATATAATAGAAACAAACAACCGAGAGCCGCACAGTACGAACAAAATAAAGACCAAATAACAATCAAAATAAATTCCAAGTGCGCCGGGATGCTATGCAGAGTCGTCGTGATCGTAAGTGTCACATGGGTATTTTTAAGGCGGCCTTCAACACATGAAAAGTGAAAATCGAGTATCAGGATTAATTCCGAAAGAAGCAAAGCATGCATGGGCAGGAGCCCCGGTAAAGAAAACCAATGGGATGGCGCAGAATGAAAACAAAATAGAACAGAAATTTACCACCCCTTGGCATGGTATTCCCACGGCCCATAATCAGTGTAATTGGTCCAGGAACCATTGGTCTTCGACTGATCCTTCTCCCTTTGTTGACGGGCACTGACGGGACCGGTCTGGGCTCTTTGGGAGGACTTTAGACCAGGATACTCTTGCAGATGGGCCATGCCATCATGGGCGGTATGTCTTCGTTTCAAGAACGCATTGGCAGTCGAGCTCTTTTGTTGACGCTCCCAGAGAAGGTGATGCCGCAGGGACTCGGTCAATTCGGTCGCCAGCATGTTCCTGCGCGTTGTGCGCGGCGAATGCGCAACGGACTGTGGAGTTGGTTGCACGATGATCGGCTTGGACCGAGGCACATCGGGACCGCGCATCGTCAAGCTCTCACCCTCTTCCTGCAGCGAGGTGGGACATGCTGGGCCATTGGAAGACGTCAAACGCTGGCGCTGCAGGGCGGGGCTTGATCGAAACGTAGCATTCTGCATCCTGTTCGGCTGATTCATCATCATCGTAAGCATGGAGCGACGGGAGACGAGATTAGTCCGGGAATCCACGCGCTGGAACGCTTGATTGGCAGCATCATTGACGCTGGACCGTCCACTCTCCGTGACCGAATCTTCCCAATCCGAGTCTTCATCGTCGTCGTCGATAGCGCTCTCGGAGATATCATCATCAGTCTCGATCGCATCTTCATCGCTGTCCCTGCTGCTGTTGCTGTTGCTGTTGCTGCCCTCCTTCGTCGGAGGATCAATAGTGCCAACTTGTTCATTGAAAGTAGTGACCTTCTTGTTCGGGGTATTGGCGACATTACTCGGCTTGCTCAATTCATCGGAAAGAGAGCTTCGCTGTGTCCGTCGTGCGATCATGCGGTCGTCGAACGAACTCTCATCGTCATCACCAGAGGAGCCACCAAGTGTGAACATGCCACCTTTCTTCTTCAGGAGCGATGGCTTGCGTTGGACCGGGGGGTTCATCTTCCTGGGTTCAGGCGCCAGTCTCGGTTGCGATCTATACGATGAGGAGACTTGGGATGGGGCAAATCCACGGACAATACTGGGGGATTTGAACAGAGATGGCCGGGTCGGAATAGCGCTAGAGGAATCGACGCTCGTATCGGACGCATCATGGTGGATCACATCACTGTCGTTCCCCTCGGGCGCAGTGGTCGAGCAAGACTCCGTCGACTCTGTCTGCTGTCGCGGCTTCAGAGACGGGCGAGTAGGCACTGCCTTCGCGGTAGAGCTCGAGGGAGGGGTGGATGTCGGGGTGGATGGTTGGGTGGTGATATCAACGGGTGGGGATACAGGGGCCATGACGGTGGAGATTGGTTCCAGGTCCTTCTTCTCTTTGATATTCATCACCATGCGTTCCAAGCCCGACGACGTAATATGCTTTTCCTTCCCACGACCCAGGTTGACCATAGAATCCTCACGAACTACTGCCGGCTTGTAGTCACATTTGGGGCGTTTGATATGGTGTTCGATTTTTTCGGCCTGGTCGGACGCTGCCGACTCGACACTGGACGAAAGGTCGGGCAGGTCAGCTGCTTCGGAGCGCAGCAGTGGCAATACCGAGGCTTCACTTGAAGTTTCCGGCTCCACGCAGAAAGTCTCGCGCGTCCACAATCTCCAGCTCAAGTTTTCCAAACGACGGCCTTGGTCCATGTAATCGGCGCATTTTGAAAACACTATCCAAAGAAATTCTATGTTAGCCCATATTGAAGTCTAAGCAAAAGGAATCCAAGCGTACCCATCCACATGCCATGGAGGCTCTGCGCATTTGCCGTGTCCACCTTATGGATTTTTTCGGTATCCACCGTCAATACTGGGGTTCCCAGGCGAGATGGCATTTTTCAGATTCGTGATCAGGTGCAATTATTCGAAGAAAGGACTTTTTTTTCTGTGGTTTCGGGGCCGCCGTCTTCCCCGAGCGCGGTCGTACGGCGCGATAGTAACGAGAGATAATTCACCCCAAATTGAGTATATTACCGATAGACGCAAATTTTGGGCACGTATGTTCTGCAGGGAGACATGCAGAAGACCGAATAAAACAAAAGACAACAGGAATTGGCGCCGCAGCTGCAATCAAATGCCCGAGCAGTGAATGCAACCGATAAGTTTGATGGTATGCGGAAAAGCCGAAAAGGTGGGATCGTGGTGAATTAAGAATCCGGATCGGGCGGTGTAACACGACTTGCTGAGATAAGAACTGGCCTTCCACGACGTTCCTGCGGCAAGCTAGGAAGGTGTGAGTTGGGATAAGCGTTGGCAGGGGTGGTCCCTTTCCAATTTCCGAGTGTATCACTGAGGTCTAGTTTGGAGGCTCGTTTAGGGACTTCTTCCTTGACGCTCCGTGCAGGCAAATCGACGCGGAGAAGATGACACGAGAGACTAGGAGTAGGAGTTCCGACGGGAGTGGCGGGATGGAGATCGACGGGTGACAGAATTGAAGTAAGTCAGAAATTGATTTAGTCGTGGATATGGGGGGAAGGGAGGAAGAGGAAGAGAAAGAGAGAAAGGAAGATGAAAGACGAAGGGAAGCGAAGAGCCGAAGAAGGAGAAACGGAAGAAGGCACGAAAAAGAGCAGAGTTTGTGACTTTGGTATTACAGTACGGTAAGTAATAATTGGGACGGAGCTGTAATCGCGAGGGGCGAAAAAAAACAAGAAAAACCGAGGAACCGGTTCCAGATCCGGTTGGGCGGAGAGGTGGAGGCCGGGGATGGCGGTCAGAGATGATGCCGGCGAGCTGTTATTGGCTGTAGCTTCCGTTCTTGTATTGTATTACTTCCGATGTTACCCCTGTCGTCCCGTTGAAAAACCGGATTGTTTCCGCATACAATATATAATACCTACTCGTAGGGCGTATAAATACTCGATATTTATGGATTGGAGATAGTACTATAGAGTGAACATAGATCGTGACTGATGAGTTGTCAATCGAGTCTGGTGATGGATCCTAATTAACATGAATCCCTATTTAGCGCTCCAGTGCTTTGTCCGAATCCAAACAGGTGACCGGCTGACTCATCATGGACACTTCATCCATCACTTGACCAGTTCGCCGCCCGTAATTGGGTCCCGCCAGCGAACTCTTCGCTCATGCAGCCATAATCGTCGCACCAGCTAGTTTCTGCTGTAAAATGCACTTGTGCGCCACAGGCGATAATATACAGGTCTTCTGACCATTGTTTCGGGTATGTTTGCAGCTGTTGCACTGGTGGACGATGGTGGCCTCCTGGGACGTTCTGGAACGTCGGACCAATGCTGCAGGAATCAGCCCCTTTCAACTTACCGAATCGGGCCAGCCATATGACCTGCAAATTTTCCGTTGGTTCGGACCCTAAATTACGGAGTACGGCTTCATTTCGGATGCCCTACTTGGACTGGATTATAACAATATTTGCTTTGCTTGTGTTTGGGCCGCTGTGGCATGTTCTCATCTATCCATCTACAGAGTAGTACCGAGCCCAGAGTATTTGGACCATCGCATACCAGTCCAGACCGCGGAGCCCCAGCAGACTTCCGATCTCGTCGATCAGTCAATCAGTCAAGCCCTTTCATATGGACTTTTCCCCTTTTCTGCCTATCATGCGAACGTCTGCATTGCGGCTGTAGTGTGAAGCCCTAAGTGGATATTAGTTACTCCCCTTTATTTACCCCCATTCCTGGCGGATCTCGTTCCTTGACTACTATTGTCGAAGAAAAAG
Source organism: Aspergillus sp. MA 6038 (assembly GCA_003004525.2). NCBI lineage: Eukaryota > Fungi > Ascomycota > Eurotiomycetes > Eurotiales > Aspergillaceae > Aspergillus > Aspergillus sp. MA 6038. Next base: position 22,416 of record PQME02000027.1, read on the forward strand.
AAATGTTTCTAAAGAGTATGCAGTTTACCCCGGTTCCAGTCCATGCAGCAGTCACGAGCGCAATAAATGTTACGACTCTGGAATTTCGGGATTTCTATTGTACGCATAGTCATAGAACTCTGCTATCCAGCTGCCCTTACTATGTGTTGTTCCAGATATTACTGGCATATTCCATGCAGCGGTCGCAGCCCCAATAATAGTATGACCATAGTTACCGCTCTATATCCGGACAACTCCAACATCTCCAACCCCAGATTTGATCACGCGGACGGCGGTAATACATAGTATTGCTTGTCACATGATGTGAGGTTTGATTTTGGTTTGCCGCCCGTGGCTTTTACGCCATACGGCTATTGATCAGCGGGCGGGTATATCCAGAGTGCAGGTTATTACGGAGTATAGAGTATAGAGTGGGATGTAGGAAGTGACGGTGTTGGCGGCTATGCTAAAGTAGGGCTGCTATCTTACGGACGGATGGATGGTGCCCGTTTATTTGTTACTTGCCTGCTGTCAGCAATGACAGATATATGTAACCCCTCTACGTAGTAGGAGTACTCGCGTATATACCAATTGACATGTTAATCAAGCATGACACATCCACTCAAGGAATGCGTGGGTCACAATATTTCAAACACCCATGCTAAAGCCCTAATTTCTATACGCTCGATTGTGTTGCGGCTTGACAGTCAAATGACATACGCAGTAGACAGTCTGTCACTCTTCATGGGAACGATAGGCGTCTACACAGCAGCCCAAATACGTTCATGTCCATAACTTTGTAAATAGATACATCCCTAATGCACAACGGATGATGGCCCCTTTCCGAATCTTTCAATTGACAGCCACGCCTATTCTGGGGAATCCATCGTAATGAGCTGCATATTGCTTTCTGGTGTTTTGAATAATTCGCGTCCCCGATTGTCGGATATACTACGGCTTTTCACCCGTAGACTAAGCACAGAAGATTGTCCAGAGAAGTAACATTATGTATTATCACTAGAACTCATAGTATTCAAGCCTATTCAAGCCGATTCAAGCCGATTCAATTGCTTTTATTATTGCAACTATTTTTTATGTCTACACAAGACATCGATTGCGAAACCGACTATCAAAATGTACGCAGCAGCGCCGGTTCAATAGCCGCTGCCCACGGAGAGACATGAATTGTATACAAGAAATCTAAAAGTCCTGGTCATCGTCGCCAGAGATGATGACGTTGTTGATCTGGTTTAGTCAGCTCTGCTTACTTAGAGAACTAGGAGAAAAGAAAGAAACGTACCTTGAGAACCATACGGCACAGCTGAGTGGCTAGCAACAGTTGCTGGCGCTTTCCGATCAACGGGTCGATCGCAAAGTGCTCTTTCATGTCTGTTTGTCCGGTTAGCATGGTCGATTGTTTATTGAATAAGGGTAAATAGATTTACCGTTGTTGCCGGTCATCATGCAGTCAACGCCTAGTCGGGAGTTGTTCTCCTTGACCTGGCGCGACTTGATGGACGCGAGCGTCTCAATGGGGCTCAAACCAGAGTTTTCAGCCAGAGCTAACGGGACAGCATCTAGTGCATCAGCGAATGCACGCATGGCGTACTGCTCAATGCCAGGGCTCTATAGTCGCAAAGTCAGTCTGAACCCGGAGAAAAGGAATGTTCATAGTATCCCACCTTGACAGCAGCGTCCTCGACAGCAAGAGAGCACGCAATTTCAGCGGCACCTCCACCGTACACAACTCGGTTGTCGCGCACCAAGTTGCGGACGACACAAAGTGCATCATGTAGCGACCGCTTGGCCTCATCAATGATCTATAGACATGAATTAGCAATCGATAATACGAACTGACACGATTTACAAGGAAACTAACCATCTTGTTGCTTCCTCTCACGAAAACAGTTACCGCACGGCTGTTGGCGCAGTCTTCGATAACGAGCATCTTCTCCCGTGTAGTACCAAAGGTCATCTCCCGCACACTACCGGCAGTTCCCAGCTTCTCGGCGCTCAAGTCCTCGAAGCGAGGCACAATCCTACCGTTCGTGGCAATAGCGATCAATTCAATCTCAGGTCCGCCAACCCATCGGACAGCCGGGAGGTTGTTCTGGAGCAAAAGGTGGTTTGCTTCATCATCGAAACCCCATTGGCAGATGACGAGGTTAGCACCTGCATCCTTCAGGTTCTGAATCATATCCTTGAATTTCTCGCTTTCATAGCTTTGGAGTCGCTTGAATTCTTCTACCGATGTGATGTCCAGCTTGTGCTTGGTCTTCGGCTTCGGGGGCTCGAACGGGCAGGTGAGGATGGCAAGCTTTGCGTCTTTGACCTCATCGGGCATTTGAGGGTGAGAGAAGTCCTTATCCACAATCACACCTTTCACGAGAAGAGAGTCCTCGAGAGCACCACCGACCTTGCCATCAACCTTAATCAGCTCGAAGTCGACATCCTTGCGATCAAAGTCGGCAACGGAGAGAACGGCATCGACGGCGATCTTCGCAAACTGGTCGTGAGACTTGGAGACACTATTGCAACTGTTAGCAATAGAATATAAAGAGTGTTGATCGTCACGTCCGTACATCTTGCTTCCCAAACTGGTCTTCGCGACCTTCATCAAGTTTGTGATATCGTCTTTGCTGAACTGAATCTCGTCGCTGATCTTGTCAAGCTGGTCGACGGCGATCTCACAAGCTGTATCGAACCCATCCGCAATCCGAATTGGGTGAATACCCTTGTCAATCAGATCCGATGCCTGCTCCAACATAGACGCTGCGAGTACGACAACACCAGTTGTTCCATCTCCGATTTCTTCATCTTGGGATTTTGAAAGCTCGACCATCAGCCTGGCAACGTTGTTTGTAATTTCCATCTTTCCGGCGCAAAAAAGGTTAGTGGCATGTTCGTAATATGACCGTCGTTGGGTATTAAAGGACTGACCTGGCCTAGGATAGTCGCTCCATCGTTTGTTACTGTAATATCACCGTCGGGGGAGATTAAAATTTTGTCGAGACCACGCGGACCCTGCAATAACTCTTAGATTCCACACAAACCCCTCAACGAACCTCATTATCATACCAGAGAAGACTTCACGATGTTGGCAACGGTTTTGGCAGCGACGATGTGCGATTTGACGGCCTCATTTCCATGCTGTCTCTTCTTCTTTCCCTGGCTTCATGCAGAAATACCCATCAGCCCGAGTTCTTCAAATGTGTCCATCCAAACGTAGAATCGATGATGCGTCCGCGGGACGTACTCTCGAACGACAATAAACGGCCGCCCCTGCTCATCCTTCATCACCGACGCTACAAAAACTGTCAGTCGCTGGTGTAATGCAGCCGCAAGAATCCGAATCGAGGAGCGTATTGACCTTGAGACAAATCAAGCTCTGTAGAAACAAAAGCAAAAGACCGTTAGCCTGAGAATCTTCAATGAGGGGCACTGAGACGTACGCATCGCCATTATGAAAGTAGTCTGCCACGCGGCAGAAACCCGATTTAATGAAAAGGAAAATTAAAATATAGCAGTGCTGCACCAGAAAAAAACCCAATATTGACACTTCCGGGGGAAATGAATGTCGTGGATGAGGACAGTTGGATCTGGACACAACCGACAAGTCGTCCGCACCGCGCTTTTAGAAATTCTGGAGATGTCCCAATCGGGCTAGTGAGCTGCCTTCCATATTAGGTTTAGTGTGTTATCCCATTGGTTCAACAACGCGTCGTGCGCGATTCGGCGTTAAGCTCATCAGTGACGAACCTCGCAGTCGCCATTGCTCTATGATCTATGCGTCTCTTGCTCTAGTTTATTTCAAGAACTATACACTGCGACAAACGCCAGTTTGTTTTCCAAACTCCTTGGTTTCGCCTCTCCGTTTAGGACAATGCCTCGTGAGTGCTTCATTGGCTTCTTGGCTTTGCGCCGAAGGGCCACGCCGAGCTGACACTTTCTGTTTTTAGCGCCATTAGAAGAGATGTCGGAGAATGAGTCCTCCGGAAGCTCAATTCCTTACGAGAATGACAAAGCCAAAGAGGCGCAAGACGATGCCAAGGATGCTGGAGACCAACAGGATGCACCGGACGACGGCGACGAGGAGGATGAAGATGAGGAGGGCGTGTAAGCTGCGATAATGTATGGTCGACAGGATGGTACTGAACTGGGCCAGTTATGTTGTTGAAAGTATCGTGGGCCACGACTTCCTAAAAGACGTACATGTTATCCCAGTCCTTCGCAACTGCAAACAAGTCCAATGTATTAACGACGAGATAGGGTACCCTGCTACTTCAAGTGAAATGGAAGGGCTACGATGACCCAGCAGACCAGACCATGGAACCGGAAGAGAACCTTATGTGCGTTATTTGGAATCGTGGGCAGTGTGCAGTTCCCGGACTGACAGCTACGACAGGGAGGGTGCGAAAGATCTGGTCGAAGAGTATTACAGAGTGCAAGGTGGACGTCCGCAGAAACCCGCCCCTAAGAAGCGGAAATCGCTGGGGGAGGCCAAACAATCGCCGAAGACTGCGGAACAACCCAAGCGGCAAAGAAAAGCCAAGGATGCTAGCGTCCCGGAGCAAGCGGACGATGAGGAGGATGCTGCAAACTGGGTACCCAAAAGCAGAAGCTGGGAGAATGAAGTGGAAGAAGTTGACACCATCATCCGCGAGCCGGAAACTGGACTTTGTGCCTATTTGCAGTGGACGAACGGGAAGAAGTCGAGGGTGTCAATCGAGACCTGCTACGAAAAATGTCCCAAGAAGGTTAGTGCCCCGACCCGGGTTGTTGGTTGAGCAAAGATACTGATATGCGTCAAGATGCTCAGATTCTACGAGAAACATCTGTAAGCCCCATGCTCCCAGATGCTTGAATGAAAGGGTGCGTTCTAACCTTATCGCAGTGTCTTCAAAGACGGTTGAGCTCATCGGAACACTCCCAGTGAGTGATGATGCGAATTGGTATACACTGCCATCCGATGGCGATATTCCCACCTTTTGTACTGCTGTTTACGGGCGTTGACGTCCTTGAACCGCGCCAGTCTTGGCCATGTATGATAACTAATCTTTTCATATGTCGAATTTGCGGGAGTTAGTCTGGAGGACAAGCAAGCTAGAATTTTTGAAGAGTGTAATGAAACTTCTTGTTGTATGCTTGCGTTGCTTAATTTTCCGGGTTGCTCTTGCCATTATTTTGCTTGATACTTATTTCGTCGTTTCTTAAAAGAACAGCCTTTTCTGTATTTTTTAATTGGCTTCAGCTTTGGAATTATAATAGCATGCTCATTAATCATCAGTGTCTGCGAAGCCCGTGGCTCTCGCTAGACCGAGATACTCCCCTCTGATCCCAACAAATTCATCTCCATGCTTCTCCAGTACACGCTCTATGTGCCGGGCATTCCCACCCTCCAAATGCCTATCGTCTTCCGCCGTCCACACCCCCGGGATATCATCCGGTATCCCCTTTCCCGCGACCAGATGTTGCAAGACCTGCTGAGCTAAGTCCGGATCCATGGTTGTGCAGCGTAGGGCTTCGATGACCTGTTTGTCGTTTTGTGCCTTGCCGGTCCCTACGCAGTCATCGATCCATTCATCAATGTCTTGCACCGGATCGCTTTCTTCTCTTCTTTGTCCTTCTTCTGCTTGTTGTCCTTGGCCTCCTCTATCCTCTTCCCCCTCCCCTTCTGATTCAGGCTCTGGACTTGACGGCCAGAACGGGAGTTGGCGCAGTAGACCGTCCACTTCGGGATCATTGGTTTCGACTTGATCTTTCTCGTTCCGGGTAGTCGCTGGTTGGCGGGTTGAATCTGGTGATGGCTGGGTTTGTTGCGCTGTAAATTGTTCAGGATACCTTCTTCTCTTCTGATCTGCTGCTTCTATGGCCTGAGGTGTATGCCTATGAGCGGTAGGTGAAGAGTCAGGCAATCGCTTTCGCTTTCGAGATTCTTGTCGGTTGATATTTGCTTCTTCTACGCCTGCTTCTTCATCCGATGGCGTATGTTGCCGATAAACAACAGGCGGAGAATCAGACAGCCGCCTGAGCCTATGGGGATCTTGTATGTTGAAGGTTACTTCTCTTCTAGGCTCGGAGTATTCTTCTGATGGTGATCGTTCTGCTGGCTGGGACTGTTCTACCGGCTGTGGCTGCGCTTCTGGTCGAGATCGTCCTTCTGCAGTGGAAGGAGTAAGCTTCAAGGTGGCATCATCATTATCGTGGGCTACTGAAGGCCTGTCATCAGAACGATCTTGTGATTGATAGCGTGTTCCCGAAGTCACTGCTTGAGTAGTAGACCAAGGAATTGACGAACTGGCCTCCGGATCCCTCTGAACTGAATACCCAGCCATACCCCCAGGTCGAGGATTCCCACGTAGCTTCTTCAGGTAACGATCTCGGTACGACTGATACGTGTGTCTAGGGTGCTAAATTTCAATCATGATTAACATGAACCCCAGCCCCTCCCAGCATGATATGACGGGAAGCACTACTTACCGCCGTAGCCAAATCCTGGTAGATCTTATTACCGCTAATGGGATATCCAGGTATTCCTTCATATCGTTGCACCCAGTCCCAGAGGATTCGGTCGTCTTCCAGTGAATACAGGATCTTTTTACCCCTACTTGGGATATAGGTGGCCCCCACGGGGCGATGTGCTGACGGACCAACCCGATGGGATTCAAGGTTTGCGAGACGACCATTACGGATAGATTCTTCAATGTATTTATATGAGTACCTGGGATGAGTTAGCGGGTTTGGAATGAAGAGACAAAGTTCAAAGTCCCTACGTATCAGGAGGGAGGTTCTTCTTCGTATGATCAACTAGTTTGACATCTGCATCTTTTTCAAGTAACCGTACAATGCCCCCATATTTCTAAACAGAAGAAGTTAGTCTCGTGCAAGACGTGATTGGATAGGGCAGAACGAAATAGCATACTGTAATCAACTCCTTGAACCTGCTTCTCTGCGGGATGTTTTGAGACAGCCAGAACTGTTTCCCTTGAAACAGAGAACTAGGCGCGCGCCCTTCTGTGCTCTCTGGCATTATTTTTATTAGCTATTACTATGCGATAACCTGACTGTACCATGCTCTGGAGAGTGTCGACGTTTCTTCGCGTCGAGGGGCTTACTTTATCCGTCGCGCAGTCACGTGCCCACGTGTACTACGCAGCAACACACTCTCAACTCTATACTAAGTCTACTATATAGACGCTCACCATTATTGGCTACAGCAGGAAGTGTAGACCCGAAGAATCACCATTAGTTGCATCACACAACGATGCCTGCCAATGGCCTTACCAAGATCCTTCCTATTCAGTGCCATGCCAAATTCATTTGTATGCTTGGACTAGTGGAGTTGGGACCAACTAAAACTTCCATCTTTGCCTAAGTAGGCTTTTGTCTCGCCTATACAAGCACTGAAGTGGTTTAGACTAGATTACTGCTATTCTTTAATAATAGTGGGCAGCACTTGCCTAGCCTTGTCATCTTATAACCGGCTATATTGGTGCTTACCCATCCTGAAAGTCCTTCAACGCCTGAGTCCTGTCTTCTTTTTTCTTCTTCCTTCTTAGATAGATAGATTTCCAGATATGCTCGCTGACTTAGTAGAAGATTGTTCTTAGCATTCATGAGAGGGACGCTTCAGTGGCAACCAAAGATAGAAAGACGGCAGAGGAACTGCTCCAGGACCCGTGGCTAAATACCAGATAAACTAAGACCTCCGAAACTTTGATTCATTCTATTCTTCAATTTACCTCGGAGATATCCGAAAGATCTTATTACAATGATATAATATTCTGAAATCCATTGAAAATTAGCCTCCTGTCCTACGTTTATTACTGTGTTCCGAATTAGAACTTATGTGTTCAGACTTGCGAGAGTCTAAAGATTTTGCCCTGGTGCAGTGACTGGAGAAAGGAGCTTCAATTCCCCCAATAGTGTCCTACAAAGCCAATGAGATTGCCTCCAAAGCTTGAACTGGAACGTCCCCATTGAATAGTTGCGAAGACTCCCCACGCTGTGGTGTAGTTTGCTGACATGGCGACAACTCCAGCAACAAGCGAGAGATACAGTGTACTCCAAACCACTGGTCCATTGAAGGTGAAAATTCCTGGTTTGAGAAAGACCAAAATGGTCTGGAAATTAGGCATTTCACTATGGTAGTGGCAGTGACGCCGGCCTATCCTCATTCTGGTTGAAGTAAAAGAGTTTAATAGTCCAGAGACAGGCGGATACCAGCATACATGTTGATATCTGCAGTCCAGTTGCCAATATGGAATTTGGAGATGATCAGTAAATCACTTTGACAGAACTGATCAAAAGGGATATGTTAGCCCCAAGCAGGATCCAAATGAGCATATCGCTTTATCTGCAATTGTCATCCATACTGCGCAGGGAAGACCTTTGTTTAATACTGCAACAGTGCCAACATATGTGTCAGAATCAGTTGTAACAACAAGGGAGGAATCAATATCAGCAACCCAGATCTTGACGAGAGTCACAAAGGTATTGCGTGGGATATAACAGTTACATTGCACTCCCCTGCATCTTGCCAAGCAATTTTACAGATATGGTAGTTTATTTAACTTGCCCTGAGAGAAACATCATGTTTGGAATTAGCAAAGGAGAATCAAACTTCAGGCCCATTTCTGTTCCTTTCTTCTTCTATGAAAGATGAAGATGGTCCCAAAAAGGAGGTGAGGGAGGTGGAGGGAGGGGATACAAACTATATCCATTCCATGTCCATTCAACCTGCGGAACGTCTATTTCAAAGCACTGCAAAATCGTCTCGAATAAGTTAGCTTCCACTGGTCCAAGGGTCAACAAAGGGATAAGGGAGATGGCGAGACTTGGAGCATATGCAATCAATTGCCGCACCACTCCGCCCGCCTAACTCATATGGCAGCCGAGTTAGGGTTCGGGTTGAGTCTGAGATTCAAGTTCATTTGCCCGACTTGCACTTACTTCATATACTGTAGTAGCATGATCAAACCCAATTTTGGATGCTGAATAGCAATAGCAAAGTGTTATTACCTCGCTAGTTGCATTGTTGCTCGGTACTATGCCACTATCTAGATATCTGTACCATAGAGTAGTTCAAGTCACCGCCAACCGCGTTTTTCAGTTCTCCGCATCTCGACTAAGAACTTGCTTGCCCTTTGACCACATCACACCATCCTACTTTCAAGACCTTGTTTCAGGAAACCCTCCCTCCTTATACTTCTGAATTAATACAGAGATCCATAAGTTGTTGCTAGACCGAAGAGATTGAAATACACTCATCAAGGTCGACCACCAAAACCCGCATCACCACCCCGCGTGCACCTCATCTCACCACAACCACCAAAATGTCCACCTACGAAAGTAAACATATCCCTTCAATCCCGTCTTAACCACCAGAAAAAGGAAAAAAGAAAAAGAAAAAGTCTAACAACCAAAACCAGTCGAACACAACACCAACGATCCCAGCGCAACCAACCCCCAAGCCACCCGCAGCCGCCGCCGTCCAGATCTGTCCACCTTCTTCGCAACGCTCTCGGAAATCAGCAACCCAGAGGGCTCGCGACACAGACCTCATGCCGTACCCGTGCCGGGCGATATCAGCGCGGCGTTTTACTCGCTGGCGGAGGCGTTGGAGGTGATGCGCCATGAGGGGGGTGATATCGATGTGGGCACTGCTACTGCTACGGGAGAGAGCGAGGGGCAAGATCTGGTGTCGCAGATGATTCAGACTTTGCTGCGCGAGGCGGATACGCCGCCCAAGGAAGTGGAAGGTGTTAGTGAGGAGTTCTGTGACGGTAATACGGCCTGTCCCCCGTTCCGCAATACAAAATGAAGAGAAGAAGCTAGCTAACTCAATATACAGTCCTCGATCGCGTTCCCCGCAAATCCCTAACCCAGAACCAAGTCTGTCCCATCTGCAACAACCCCTTTCTCGAAGACCAGTACCCGCTCGTCGTGCAACTCCCCTGCCACCCGACGCATCTGTTCGATCTCGAGTGTATCCGGCCGTGGCTGCGCCTGCGCGGGACCTGTCCGCTTGACCGGACGGATTTCGGCAAGCGGGAGAGGGAGAGGGAGGCGGCGAGGGGACAGAAGCCTGTGGTGGACGATGATGAGGAGGAGGAGTGGGATGGGATGTATGGATAGAAACCAGTGGGGTGAATAAATAATGATGGTGATGACTGACGTGTTGTATAGAGATATGAGTGATACAGGAGTAAATAATCCCAATTCCATTGTAAAACTAATCTATGCATTGACTAAACTATATGGCCGCATTATCCCTAGGTCGAATCGCCAACTTTCCCGTTTTATCAATCACCGCCTCAAACCCGCTCCTCTCTAACATGCCCGCATCATCCCTCACCACCTCTCGTGCCTCAAGCTCCTCGACCATCCGCTGATTTTCGCGATTGCCCTCCAGCAGAAACTTGAGACACATGACTGCATGTTCCTTGATGTACGGGTTATGCGCATCGAAATTAGTGCAGGAGAGGATCGTCTCGAGGCCGCCGTGCCGTCGGATTTGATCCTGCACCTCGGGACACTTCCATACCAGCGACGAGAGCACAAGCACGACAAGTTTCTTAAGATTGCGCCATTCGAATTCCGACGGGTCTTCTGTGATCGGGGGCGATTCGGCACCGGACCCGATGCCTGCGTCGGCCGGGTCTGGGTCACTGGGGTCGTAAGGTCGTTCGACGGCTACAGGCCCACCACTGCTGCCAACAGTGCTGGGATCGAACTGTGGATCTTTGGGTGGGCTGTTGCGTGGGGGAATCCCCATGGCTAGAGAGCTCAGTTGGCCCTTGGGGATGCTGGCTTCGAGCTCCTTGATGAGGGTGACGAGGTCGTAGACGATTTCCCATTTGACTAGCAGGTTCTTCCAGTCGTTGTTTTCTGTGAGCACTGCGAAAAATTCAAGAAATTGGTAGACACCTTCATATACTCGTTCCATGTCCCACAGGTTGAGAGGGAAATCCTCGGGCAGGGCACGTCCTGCGCGGATCTGGCCTTGGAGGTAAATCAGAGCGCAGGTTTCCGGAATGATGTTTCCGCGGAAGATGGTGAAGATGTAGCGCACAGTGAGAACGTCAACTCTCGAGAGCGGTGCTGGATTCTTAGTGGTATTGGGTGGCGTGCTTCCCGTCACAGACGCCGGCGAGTACTTGGATCGGAAGATGTGTGTCAGAATCTTGACCACGACTGCCTGTGCTGGTGAGATGATGTCCTTCGGTTGACCAAAATCAGAGTATGCGTGAGACATCAAGCCGTTCTTGAGCACTGAGTCCATGATTTGCACCATCATCTTGAAATAAAGCTCGTCGTCTGGCAGATCCCACGCAGCAATGAAAATCAAGAGTTCTCGAAGAAGGTTCCGCCCCGTTTCTTGCGTGAGCAGAATGTGGCAGCGGAGAGACTGCATGTTCCTCGAACCAATCCTTTCTCCGCCCTTCAGCCCAAAGCTATCAACGATGCCAGCCTGAACAATCATCGGGAGTGCTTCGATCTCCGCAGGACCCAGGACAAGCGGAATATCGGTTAATAGACCACGTTGTTGATCGCCCGGCCGACCTCTATAGTCGTCGTCATCCTCGTCATCTTCCTCCTCTTCCTCCTCCTCCATGCTTCCATCCGCAACGGCCTCCAGGCTGCGCGAGTCGTCGTCACCAACCGTGCCACCATCGCCATGATCGTAGTCCTGATCGCCATCACCGCCCATTTGAGACGTCTCTTGTAGCCGCGCCATCAATTCATCCTTGGCTTCTTGTAATGTCTCCACGGCAGACTGCGCAGAACGCGGCATGCCAGTATCTTCTTCCGATACCGCGGCATCCGCCGAAGCCAGGGCATTGTATTCATTCAGATCAGGAAGATCGGCCCAACAAATACGGGGGAAGCCTGCAGTGGGACTGCGATCGATGGTGAGAATGGACTTCTTGCGAGGCGGTTCATCTTCTGGAAGAGCCGGAGGAAGGTCTCTGGCCCGATCCTGCAGGTCTGACCATCCGTCCACCTTGGCACCGAGTATAGCGGTAAGAGCAGCTCGAATCTCTTTAACTTGTTCTGGATCTTTGCCCATCTCCTGAATAGCCGTCAAGTCGCGCCCTAGCAGCTTCTCCATGTGATCCTTGATATTAGCGAGAAGCAACATAGCCGCTTCCTCTTTGATCGTCGCAGGCTCCCGGGGGAAATTCGAAATAGTCTCCAGCAACAGATCCTCCGCAGTCTGGTCGTACAAGGCCCGGATCGGCGGATTAACGATCCTCTCTCCGATTTTGACAATCGGCGCGACGCCCTCAGGCTTGCTGATACCCTCATCCAAGGGCTCCCTGGGCTGGATGATATTGGTATCCCCCGTGGAATGATACCCAAATAGATCGAGCCACAGCACCATCTTCCGCTGCTCGTTATGCATGATGAAGTTGTGCAAGAACTGCAAACAGGTAATCAAGAGCCGCTTGTACAGATTGACCACTTTCTGCCAACGCTCCTCATTCCGGGCATTGGTTTCCCCGTCGAAGCCCCGCGCGGTGACCCGGACACAAGTATCCACCAAGGCTATAATGCGTTGGTCAAAGCCCTTTTCCGATGCCATGTTCTGCGCTTTTTTCGTCGTTGCGAGGAGGTTGCGGGCGATGGTGCACAAGTCATTGAGCCGTTCGATGTCCTTGACTAGCGAGAAGTAGTTGTACGCGATGAGGTTGGAAGACGAATGGTCATAGTTGACAGATGGAGGGCTCTTCCAGGCAAAAGACTGACACTCAAGGACCGGGACTGCTTTAGTTAGAACGTCCGTAAAGCCTTGCCAGATGTCTTGTGACAAGCCCAGGTTGTGTCTGTCGATGGGACGGCAGACTGTCAGCAAATTATCCATAGGACAACCGCGTTAGACCAAGCAATCCATACCTAACGTCGCTTTCCTGGTGCGTCTTATACAAGATCTGCTTGCCAGCGGAGAGCATATGCTCCAGCCTTTTATCGTCAATCATTCCCCGCGTCTCATAGTGGCTCAATGTCCCGGTCAAGATGACCTTGAGCATAAGTTCTGCAGGGGTGCATTTTGGCTTTGTATCTGCTCCTGGTCGTTCCGCCATGTCGGCCTCGTCGGCCTCGCCAGATAGTAATATTCGTTCCTTCTGCAGTTGTCTGTTGGTAGAAAATGGTAATCGGCGGCGGGCGTTGAGCGGAGAAAAGATAATCGGAATTACTCCGGCTCCGGGCGAGTCCCGCCTACCCTTTTTGTCAGTTATGGGAGCCTCAGGCATTAATTTGTATTTATCAGCTAATGCTACATGTCGGATCCAATAAGATTCATGTACCGTGCAGGTTGAAGACTTCCCGTAGATTATCACGGCACCCCAAGTCGTAGATATTATCTACGTCCCTCATACTGCGCACACGAACCCACCGCGGATCAGCAGGCGCACCAGGGTCTTCTGGCTGGATGACCTCGTTGGGTCTCGAGGACAGCATATACCCCTTGGCTGGCGGATTGCCATCAGTCAAGACAAGGATCTGGTCACTGCTCACTGGCCAGGACGGCTGTGGCTTGTGGTCTTCATCTGGCACAGTCGGGTTCCCATAGATCTCACGCCTGGTCGACTTAAAGACGAAGTCATCGGCAACCTCATCCCTCCATTCAGCCCATTTCGCGCTTTCATTCGTCGTCATCCCAGCCCAGACGAGGTAGGTATGGTATACGAGAAAAGCCATCGCCAGCGGAGCTGTCATGAACGCCAGCAACGTCACAGTTCCAATGCGAACATCCCACGCAATCACGATAGACCAGACATTGAAGAACATGACCCAGCTTTGTCTGGGCAAGTCGACCCCCGAGCCTGGAGGGAACAGCTGCACGAGGGTCTGTGACAGAAGTGAGTGGCCCAGGCACGAGGCGTATATCAGCAGGGTTGACAATGACAGTAGTAGACATAGGAAGTAATGGTAGTTGTTTGAACCAACGCAATTCATTAGCCAGACGCAATGGTGGTCCTGTCTAGAGACACAGGCTTTGCAGAAACGACAATGCTTGCTCCGTGCAGGCTTGAGGAATTGACATGTCTCACACTGATTCCCGGCGTGGAAGATGACACCATCATAGGGGTACCGAGCCATCTCCTTTGCATGGTTCTGTGGGGTGATATAAGACGTGGAGACCACACTTGCGTACAAGAAGATATACGGGATGACTACCGCAGGCGGAATGCAAACCCGGTGGACAGTGGGAATTCGAGGCCATGCTATAGGGAGAAACATGAACTCCCCTGCAGCAAGCAAGGACACGAAGAAAATCTGCCCGCCTCCGTGTTAGCAACCCGGCAAGCCAGAAATCAATATGTTTCTATTCCCTTTGGAATACTGACCAGGACCACCGGGTGGTTCTCATTCCAGATATAAATGCCGGTATGATTGCAACAATTCAACAGCCGTCCACCAAGTAGCAGATTGTCACAATACGCGATACCATTAGGGATGTACTGCCAGACGAGTCTATAAAGAAAAGCGATGGGCGTCCTCCTATGCAGAGGCATGAATAATCAACTACAGAGATTCCGAAGGTGAAATTCGCAGCATACCTAAAGGCAGGCAACCTGCCAAATAGGGCGATAAATGTCAAGCCTGAGATGCCGAGAATCACCAGGGCCACGGTTCTTATGAAGCCCATGTTTGTGTCGTACCGGAAAGGGCGAACTTTTGAGAATATGTATAATTGCCTGCTATCGAATAAGCATCATCAATACATAGTTGAATCTTTTGTGGATGGTTCTTGGCTGTCCGTAGAACGAACAACGTTGTCTGCAGTTGTATATTCAAGCTGTCCTCTACGGCGGACTGGATCAACACTACCACCAAAACTTGTATTCTTACTAAGCAAATTTGAAATGACAATTAATCGGAATGGGCACTTCCTTAGAAGAGCTTCGATGTCAGCGTCCGTAACACTGTTAGGCACTTTTCCAACCATCACTTTGCCAAGGAGACGACCATTCAGGACTGGATTGACGCTGGCTCGAAATTGGCCAGCACGGTTTGGGTTGAGATCCTGGCGAGAGTTGGCCGCGGTGGTGGATTGCGACCATAGCTCGGCGTTTATTGCTCATGTTCCTGTAGAGAATCTGTAAGAGCCAGAGATATGCATACACAGAACTATAGAAGCCGCAGCAAAAATTTTATTGAGATGCAACCGAGAAAGTAGTAAAGATACACGATGTAAAGGGCTAAACCCGCGAAACTGTTGACTAGCAGATGCCGTTGAAGAAAGGAAGAAAGATAGCCGGCATATGTCTCTACACTGTATATACACAGTGCGACAGCTTGTGATGAATAAGGATATAGGGCAACGATCCCAGGTAATTTGATTTATTATATCAAAATTTAACCTGCATCATCAATCATCGACAAGGTTAATGATTGATGGATCTATTTAACGATGGAGCTGTTGTTAAATATAGAACAGCCGATCAGTCTCCGGGCCAACACTAAAAGGATCAAGCAGTAGCATTGATTGTGGCAGGACAAAGTACTCCACCCTGCAGAGTACGTACTCCGGTTCAGACAGAATAGTAACGGGGCCCTTGTTTTATCCCAGAGTCGAACGTGACACCCGAATAGCAACACGGGACAGGCTCAGCTCGTGCAGACATTCCCGCTCTTCTCCATTCCTCTACCTTTCTTCATCTCTCTCTCTCTTTTTCTCTCTCCCCTTCCTCGCTCTTCTTTTCACTACTGGATACTAGAGAAAACATACCGCCAAAATGCGCTCAGCTTCAGTCAGACCGTCGGTCTATCCTCCGGTCCCCTTCCATGTCATCCGCGCCTTTACCCTTTTCTCCTGCATTATCGTCGGTGTCATCCTGGCGGTCTTCATCTACCATCTTCACCAGGAGGGTTACAAACTGCCCTGGGTGTTCCTTGTTGTACGTTTATAACCTTCAAGAAACAATGGCAAAAAAAGAAAGAAAGAAAGAACTAATAAAATGCAAATAGCTCATTGTCGCCGTTGTCCTCTCCCTCATCAACTTCACCCTCACAACCCTAGTCCACTATTGCTGCGGCCTCTCACCGCGCCTAAACCTCACCACCAACACCATCCTCCTGCTTATCTGGCTGGCCTCCTTGGGCGTGCTCTCCTGGAGCATGTCGCAGACCATCCTAACCACCTGCACGGAGACATTCTGGGCCAACTCAACAGGCATCTCGATCTGCCGCATCTACAAGACCTTCTTCTCGTTCACCGCCATTGCGACCGTCTCCTTCATCGCTGCAATCACGCTCGATATCATCGTCCGCAAACGCCAGACCAGACTCGGCTCCTACGACCCCATGGCTAGCCACGACGCCATGCTGGCCGATCTCAAACTCGGTGATCGCAATGAGAGCGGCACCGGTAGTGTCATGTCCGGTGGTGGCGGTGGTGTTCCCGCCGCCGGAAACGTGGCCAGGTCCGGCTCTGGCCATGATGTGCCCGAGTATAACTACTATCGGGGTGAATCGATGCCGGAGGAGCCGGAGTTCCAGCGTCCTGGGCCGGTGGCCACGTATGGTGTCAATGATCATCTGGAGCACTACCATGCTGGTGAGGCGCAAGATTATTCGGATGCTGCGCCGGCAAGAGGGGCCTGGGGAGTTCCCCGGGTGCGGTATAGCGCTTTGGATCGTTCGGGGTATGCTCACCCGCCCGAGCAGACGAGCTATGACCCCGGAGCGTATAGGTGATGTGATGTGCTGGAATAATATCCACATCTTCATACAGGCTTTCAAGTTCATTCCATTGACTTCGCCCAACACCCCATACAATGAGTTACGATCTTGCACTTAGAACATGCTGTACTTTATACTATTGAAGGAATTGGCAACGGCGTTGGTATCTGGTTTCATATTTGCCCAGTCAAGCATGGATGGAATTTCTTGATTATTTCGTGGTGTACTTAATCGTCAAAGAGCGCTAGATTATCGTTCATACCAATCGACAAGAGGAATAAGAAGAAGAAGAAGAAGCAAAAGCGGTTGTGAAAATGCACTGAGCGAAGACGAGATGGCTGTGAATAGGAGAGAATTAAAAAGAAGGGTGGTGATAAGCAATAAAATGAGACTCGACAGATTCTACATAATAACCTCGTTGGCAACGTCCTGGACACGGTTAGCAACAAAATCTCAACACACGGACAGACAGAAGCATACCCTCTTGAGTTCTTTGAACGGCAAGCATACACAATTCTGTACTCGCACCTCATCGCCCACCACACACTCCTTGCCCAGAATTGTGATGCTCTGCACCTTGATCCCGTGCTTCACGATACTCGTCGAGTGACTGCTCACTGGAATCGGTGTCCCCTCGACACGAGCCCACGCGCCCACGCGACTGCTCCACCCGATAATCGAGTGCATTACGCAAGCATCGTGCTTAATCTCAGCGTCTTCCAGCACGATCGAGTCCTTGACGCGGGCACCGGCCCCGACGGTCACGCGGGGCCCGATGGAGACATTGGGGCCTAGCTTCGCGGTGGGGTCGACGCTTGCGCTGGGGTGGATGTAAACTGGGGGCACGATGTATGCGGACGGCGCGGTGAGTTCGTCGGATTGCGCCTGGAAGGCTTTCTGGAGGTACAAGCCGTTTGCCGGGACGGCCGAACCGGCCGTCTTGATCTGCCGCCAGAAGTCCTTGGTTTCGTGGACGAAGAAGCGGTTACTATCCGCAAGGTCGGAGAGGATGTCTTGCTCGAGACGGAGGACTTCACTCTTCTCCGACTCTTCTTCGTCGTTGGCCCCCGGGAACGATGCCTCCAGGTGCTCCGACGAGGGGTATGAAACCAGACGCGGCCTGGTCGCGCGGCGCTTAATGGCGCTGCGGATGGACGGGAAGATGCATTCAGTCGAGAAAAGGTAGACGCCGCAGTTGATCAAGTTGGAGATGTGCGATTCGGGCTTCTCGACGTAATGCAGCACACGCTTGGTATGCGAGTCGGACACAATGCAGCCAAAGTTCGTGGCAGCGTCATTGTTCACTCGAGTTCCCAGAATAACGGCCTCCGCATCCTTCTCCTCGAACAGCTTCAGCATCTCGCCCAGCGGGAATGAGCAGCAGACGTCCGCGTTCAGCACAAATATACGCTCCGGCTTCCCTTTGAGAATGGCATCGCGGAAATGGTAGAGACCCCCGGCCGTGCCCAGCGCCGTGTATTCACGTAGATATTGGATCCGGAACTGGGGGTAGTCCTTGGCGGAGTCCTTGATGAACTCTCGGAAGACCGTTTCATCGTAGTATCCGACCAGAATCACTTCGCGGATATCGGGGACCTTGGCGACGGCTTGCAGACAGTGACGGATAATGGGATGACCGGCAACTTCGAATAGAGGCTAGATGATATAGCCCAACGCATATCATTTTGTCAGCGCGAGGTCCGAAAAGTAGTGATATTTGTTATTTTCCGTAGTGGGGGGAAGAATAACACGGAGGAGGGGCATGGCCGCCACCAACCTTGGGCACGTCGAGGGACAACGGCCTGAAACGAGTCCCTCTGGATGGACCCCCGACCTATTCACGATTATTCTGTCAGTGATTACTCGAGCAGTAGTCCGGTCAAAGGATCGTTCGAGATCTTTACCAAGATCACGGCCTTGGTCGAGGCCACGTTGATGTGTTCGCGGACCGGAACGTGAAGCATGGAGACGACGTTGCAGGGAGACAGAGATAGTGAAGCGCTATCCAGGGAGAAAAGAAGCTAAAGAAGTTTCAAGTGATAGGTCGGCCAAGAAGAAAACAATCACTCGGGGTATGGCCGGAAGGAGGTGAAGGTGAAGTTGACAAGAGCCACAAGTCGGGGATCGTTTGGAGCTCCACCGCCAGTAATAGACCCTATGGGGCCGGCGCCAGAACCGTTGGATCTGGAGCCACTTGTCGACATTCTACCTCCATCTTTTCCATGATATTGATGGTGATTATTGACGGTCTATCAAGATGCATGGTGTTAGTGTGCAGAGTCAAGGACGAGATGCCAGTAAGACGGCCCGTTTACTGCTGTACGAGAGCAGTAGCTGACCACCAGACAGCATCTCTTCACGCTCTGGCCTCTATCGAGTTGAATAAACAGATTGAGGGCTTGATAGGATCGATGGCTCCTCTAATTCCGATTGCTTGTTCCTACGGAATCAACGCGTGGGATCTACCTTTTTGTTGGTGCTTGTCACTGTTTGTCATTCACTGTCAGGGCTATGTCTTCCCTTCACTTCGCCAGCAACACAACCTCTCTTCACTGGTCTCCTCCCCCTTCCTCCCAGCCTTCCTCCTTCTAGTGAACCTCTCCTAGTTGACCCCTCCTACGCTTCTCCCTGCCCTCGTTGCATTTCTCAATTCTGTCTCGTGGTCGCCTGTCAAGCATGGCGCACTTCCGGACGTCTTCCTCGCCAGAAGCAAAGCACGTACCCCAAGAAAAGGACAGTCTTTCATCGACTAGTAAGTATACGCATCTCACGTTCAATCCGGACAACATCTTACAGGATTCAGACACTATGCATGAACAACTCTCCAGCCCGTCAGGTCCTCCAATGGTCCCTGAAGATCCTATAAACCTCATCGTGCAAGACATGAAGACTCTCGTTAAGAAGATACAAGACCTTCGTCATCTGGGCATTGAGGATAGTAATATCGCGCTTCCCAAGATCTGCGTTGTCGGCGATCAAAGCACTGGCAAGAGTTCGCTTATCGAGGGTATGAGTGAAATCAAAGTCCCTCGAAGTGCTGGTACCTGCACACGGTGCCCCATGGAAATAAACCTGACTCACAGCGATCCTGGTCATGCCTGGACGTGTCGAGTCTTTATTTCCAGACGCTACATGTACGATGGGTCGAAGAAGGTTCAAGTTCCCAAGAAGTCGCAGCCCTTGGGGCCCTGGGTTGAACAAGACCCGGAGGACGAAGAGTTTGCTACCCTTTTCGACAAGAACCAGGTTCAGGACACGCTGAAATGGTAGCGATCCTCAATCCCGGACGACCTTCTTCTGACTACGCTCCTGGCCAGAATATGGGCACTCACGACTCGCAGTACCAAGTCAAGTTCTCTCCCAATGTAGTCCGCCTGGATATTTCGGCGCCGGAATTTCCAAACCTCTCTTTCTACGACCTCCCTGGGGTCATCAGTCAGGCCGAGGTTGACGAAGAACGTTACCTTGTGTCTCTTGTTGAGAATCTGGTTCGAGCGTACATCTGCCAAGAGAACTGCATTGTTCTTCTTGCTCTTCCAATGACTGACGACGCAACAAACTCGAGTGCTGCGCGTATAATCCGAGACGTCCGTGGCGCGAAGGCAAGGACCCTCGGTGTCCTGACCAAGCCTGACCGCATCCAGTTGGGCGAGTATAGCCAGTGGATCACAATTCTGGAAGGAGACAAGTTCTCGCTTGGTCATGGATACTTTGTCGTGCGCAACAACAAAGACCCATCGATTGAACACTCTGTCGCGCGCGGGGAAGAAACTGACTTCTTCGCTTCGGACCCATGGTCTACTGAGCTCGCTGCGTACCAGGATAGGTTCGGAACCCGGCGTTTGCAGGCTGCTTTGTCAAACCTGCTTCTTGAGCAAATCCAAGGCTGCCTTCCCCGTGTTATTGAACAGATCAACAAAAAGGCTGCTCATATAAATACTGAACTGCGGGCCCTCCCTGACCCCCCTTCTTCCAACGTTCAGTATATTCTTTGCAAGAAACTCGATCTTCTCAAGGATCAAATTCGCGCCAATATCGACGGCGGCTCGTCTTTGTACCCCTTGCAGAAGATCTGGAACCACATAGCGATGGATTTTAAGAGGGCGTTGGTCAAGACACGGCCGACAGTACATCTATTGTCCAAGGTGGATTCGGAAGTTATCCCTATCAATCGTGATGTCGATGATTCCGACTGCGAGATGACGTCCGCAACCTCAGTTCTGCATCCTGTGAAGCGTAATGCATCGGGTGACGAACAAGTTTCTGGCCCTCAGGCTACCGGAGAGATGACGGCCAAACCAAGCGGATACAATACCAATCACTTCGAGATTTTCATTCGTCCGGCGAAGACATTTACCTGGGAGGAGATTCGCGAGATCAACGAGGACTCGTACCGCGCCGGAATCCCAGATCAGACTGACCCAAAAGCAATCGAGATAATGAATCAGTTGAGCGTCACGCACTGGAATGGGCCCATGGGTGTCTTTCTTGATGCTACCCATCGTCTCGTCAGGGACATGTTGATGAAGCAGCTGGAGAATGTGTTTGTTCAATACTATCAGACTAGCCTTTTTCGTGAGCTGCGTCGCATTATCAATGCCTACCTCTTCGACCTGAGACGCGATCATTTCGAACATGCAAAGGAAAATTATCACATCGAAAAGAACAAACCCTTCACAATGGCTATTTTCGAGCTGGACCTAGCCACGAAGAATGCCTATTCTTACCTCACGACACGACGGCACCTGGCACGCGCTAAAAACTACTTGAAGTTACAGAACAGGCTACCCGAGGGAGAACAACCTCGGGATTCGGACGTCAAGAGGCTTACGAACTCGGAGCTGGGCGTGGATCTTTTCACTCAGGAAATGAAGATGATGGCCGTAAGTCCCCCCAGTTTGAGTCGCCTGTGACTTAAGTGTATACGAGACTAATCCTTCCAGACAACCCGAGGCTACTACGACGTAGCAAGCTCGCGGTTCGTGGATTCTGTTTGTCAGAGTGTGCACACAAAGCTTTTTTCGAAGTGTCGAGAGGAACTAGTCACGGTCATCGAGAGAGAGCTTCGCATCTTCGACGACAACGGTATGTTACTTCAGCCCTCAGTATCGCAGCAACGACGGAATTGACCCTGTTGGCAGCTTTGGAACGGTGCATGGAACTTATGGCAGAAGATCCGGAACGCCAGCGTAGACGCCAGTACCTTCTCAGAGAGCAGAAAAAGATTTCGATGGCCCAGGAGTGGCTTGCGACTGCGAAGAAACCCGAGGACGATGTGGATATAGCGAATCAGAGTTTCGATGCTTTTATCAAGCCCCAACCAGACGATGACTAGCCTAGTCTCATGCACATATGTGTTTCTTCTTGTGTAACGGATATCTCTGATACTGCGGTCCTTGGTGTATGTTCATCTGGAAAACTGGGTATCCTTTTGCCTGTTTTGTTTATAGACAGAGTTCTCGTTCGGCATGTGCTTCCAAGATATTATGGATAATGGGGTAGCATTCGTCGATGTCTTAAAGAGAAAAGAACCTCTACGCTATCAAATTCTTCCTAAGTTCTCTGGCCATGGCTGTACACAGAGTGCCCAAAGCGGCAAGGCGGGGTCAACCCTATCAGCCTGCCCTAAGCCCTAAACCCCGGAAGAGTACTGATCTCTTTGCTAGTATAGCTTTTCGATAGTTACAAGACACTAGCTAAGACAATATACAGTCCATTCAAACCACACCTGACATACCAGTACACTTTTCCATCCCTATAACTTCGCCCAGCGTCGTCAATGTCCCTATAGATCCCCGAAACCCCGCCCCGGCCAATCACAACCACGCATTCTGACTCAGACTCTCTCCCACCAAAACCCCTCCTTCCGAAATTTTCCCTCCACGACATCTTCGACCCGTGAATAAATCCCGACAAGGCCGTTTTCTATACAGCATGGCCGATAACAAAGTTCAGGAGGCCGAAGCCTCCATGGCCAGCCTTTTGCTCGACGAGGTCACTGGTGAGAAGGTTTCCAAGACCGAATTGAAGAAGCGCCAGAAGCAGCGCGAGAAGGACGCCAAGAAGAAGGAGAAGGAGGCTGCTGCTCCTGCTAAGACACAGAAGAAGACTTCGGCTGAGGAAGACGAGGCTAACCTGACACCGAATGTGAGCTGGTTTTGTGTTCGCTTTCCATGGGATGCGACAATATGCTGACACAAGTCGTACATAGCAATACTTCGAAATCCGAAGCAAGAGAATCAACAAGCTCCGCGAGACCAAACAGCCCGACCCTTACCCCCACAAGTTCAACGTCACCGACGACCTGCGCCAGTTCCTGAAGGACTACGAGGGTCTCCAGAAGGGCGAGCAGAAGCCCGAAGTCACCGTCCGCATTGCGGGTAGAATCTACACCAAGCGTAGTTCGGGCGCCAAGCTGAACTTCTACGACATCCGCGCAGAGGGTGTGAAGGTACAGGTTTTTTGCCAGGGTCAGAACGCCACTGGCAATGTTCCCTTTGAAGAGCAGCACGAGCACCTCCGGAGAGGTGACATTGTCGGTATCATCGGTTTCCCGGGTCGGAGTAGTCCCAAGAACAGGCCCGACGGTGAGCTTTCGATTTTCGCGAGGGAAGTCATTCTGCTGTCGCCATGCTTGCACGCCATCCCGTCCGAGCACTTTGGTCTGCAGGATAAGGAGCAGCGGTTCCGCCAGCGGTACCTGGACTTGATCATGAACGACAAGTCGCGTAATGTCTTTGTCGCCCGGGCTAAGATTGTTCGCTACATCCGAAACTTCTTCGACTCTCGTGACTTCACGGAGGTCGAGACCCCAATGATGAATGCCATTGCCGGTGGCGCGACTGCGAGGCCGTTCATTACCCACCACAACGAACTCGACATGAACCTGTTTATGCGTATTGCGCCTGAGCTGTACCTGAAGATGTTGATTGTCGGTGGTCTTGAGCGTGTGTATGAGATGGGCCGTCAGTTCCGAAACGAAGGCATTGACCTTACTCACAACCCCGAGTTCACTACCTGCGAATTTTATCAGGCATACGCTGACGCTTTCGACCTCATGAACCTCACAGAGGAGCTCGTTTCTGGTCTCGTCAAGCACGTCACCGGCGGCTACGAGACCACCTTCCACACCCAAACAGGCGAGACCTACAACGTGAACTGGAAGGCCCCCTGGAGGCGCGTAGAGATGATCCCAGCCCTCGAGGAAGCCACCGGCGAGAAGTTTCCCCCAGGTGACCAACTCCACACCGCTGAGACGGGCGAATTTCTCAAGGGCGTGCTCAAGAAGACCGGCGTCGAGTGCTCGCCACCGCTCACCAACTCCCGTATGCTCGACAAGCTCGTGGGCGAGTTCATCGAAGAGACCTGTGTCAACCCCACCTTTATTTTCGGCCACCCGCAGATGATGTCGCCACTGGCCAAATACCACCGTCAGCATGCCGGTCTCTGCGAGCGATTCGAGGCCTTCGTCTGTAAGAAGGAGATCGTTAATGCCTACACTGAGTTGAACGACCCGTTCGACCAGCGTCTGCGTTTCGAGGAGCAGGCCCACCAGAAGGACCAGGGTGACGACGAGGCCCAGGTCATCGACGAGAACTTCTGCACCAGCTTGGAGTACGGTCTGCCGCCGACTGGTGGTTGGGGTATGGGTATCGACCGCCTGGTCATGTTCCTCACGGATAACTACAGTATCAAGGAGGTTTTGGCGTTCCCGTTTATGAAGGAGGACAAGACGGCGCATGAGACCAAGCCAGCTGCTGAGGTGGCTGGTATTGAGCCCAAGCCGGAAGAAGGGATTCGTAAGATTTGCCCCGCGACATACTTTCGTTATACGTATCAATAAGCTAACATCATCAACAGCCCACAAATAAATCTAGATATATGCTATAAGACTTGGTGACGGATGTGGAATTCTCTTTTGTTGATGATTTTTCTTTTTGCCTGTCTATGAGTGATGCATTTTAAGGAAATAAAATGGCTTACGGTTACTTCTTTCTCCTCTGGCTGGCTTTCTCTAATAATTCTCATTAATTGGTAGCCAAGCATCGTCCATCGTTGTATAGCATCTTTTTTTCACTCGCGCAGAAGAGTTATAATACATAAGTTGATACCGGAATAGAACATGGGAAAGCTTTCTGCCCTGGATAGCCTCTAGAAGGAATTCGAGGAGTGCAAGCTGGATTATCTAGCTGCTATTCATCAGCAATTCCAGTCGAAGGAAGGAAAAAATGTCTAATTCAGGGAGTTCTTTTGGTTAGTCTGGACATGGAAAAAAAGATTGAGCAACTTACATTCATCAATGCATTCACTTGTTTCAACTCTTTTCTTTCTGGGTTAAATCAACTGAGGTAGAATGATGGAGACAATCAGGTTGTCATGGTCTCTTTGTAGATAGATAGGGCTTTATCTGGAGGGTTTGATATAAAACCAGACCACAGAACTGGCCAGACCAGACTACTGTATAGATCCGTTTGCTTCTCTCTCTTATTTCCTTTCCTTGCTAATATATCTGTCGAGACCGATTTTTGACAGGCTAGACTTTGCCATACGCAGTGAATATTCATCGATCCCCCAGGTCTCCAATATGACGCCTGTCAACAACAACAACACCAGCCACAGCAGTGATGAGGACGACGCTGGCAAATTCTCCGAACAGCTGAGACTGAGATACCTTCCTCCTCCTGTTTCTCTTGCTCCCGTTCAGTCTCATACTTCGCATACTGTGCATACGCCAAGAGACAGATACTCTGAAATGCTTCGTTCAGGGTCAATGTTAGGGTTTGGGTTGTATCAAGATGTCAGTAACTCCTGTTGGAAGTTCCCTTGATGACCGAGAAACTGAGAGAGCTTGTTGGGCTGACTTGGAATATTTGAGCTATCGAACAGCGACCAGTTCAGCGCCAGGTTCCCGGTCAGGGCCAGATCACTTTTGACCCGCTTTTCGTGCGTGATAGCCCAGGGGGATACAGACGAGACCATTACATTATGGGGTATGCAAGTACAAGTGCAAGCGACGAGATATCGCAGTCCGTGTTGTCGGGAGGGATCGCTCAACACTCGCCACCTTGGACTATTCACGACCATGGCAGTTTTGGACCTGGTTCTCGGCTTGGTGGGCAGCCCATGACTCCAGCTCCAACAGGCTTCGTCGAGCCCAAACCTATTAATTTAAATATTCCAAGTTCTCCCATGCAGCTGGGCTTTTTCCCGGATGACCCAAAGCCTTCATCTTCGGTTTCACCTGCGCTATCTTTCAGCCAGCACAAAGACGGTCATTACCCTTCGAGATCTCCACCACGAGGACTGGGTCTTGGGCATAGCACAGCTCCAACGGTGTTAAATCCATTGCAGCAGGTAGATGGCACGGAAGAAGACGACGACAACGGCAGCTCCCCAGTGCCCTCCTCACAAGACACAACCGCCGCCAGCAACAGCAGCAACAGCAGCAGCAGTGACACGACAAAACCCCTACAACCAGGTATCCTAGAGACCCAAACGCGATTCGAATCAGTAGCTGCACACACGGCTAAATGCGACCTCTGCAACAGCCGCAATGATGCCGGCATGTCCCGTTGCCTTTCGTGTGGTTGGCAATCATGTCATGGCTGCACGCTCAAGAATGGATGTACCCGGACGCATAAGGCGGGCAGCCGCGTGCACACCGGTCCAATTGATAGCAGTCAATTGATTCCAACGGGGGAGTCTTCCAGGGGTAAGAAGAAGGGTCAAGGTAGGGGAAGAGGCAAGAGTCGATCTCGGGCGGTTCATCAATCCCGACTAAGGATAAGGGATGATAACGATAATGCTTCGCCTAAAAGGTTTGCTCGACAAGAAGGTGTGGACGTGAGAACAAAACAGTCTCATGCACACACGACAGATGACGACAGAAATATCGATGCTAGTAGCTCAAAGGCTACTGTTAGAGCTTCTGCAAACACCCTATCTTCTTCTGCTCCTTCTCCTCTTCTCGCGTCTTCATCTCCTATCAACAGACAACCATCTTCTCCGACTACCGCAGACGACCCGGGTGAGGCGAGGGAGAACATGCTCGAAGGTGCAAGGAACCTCTTTGCCTTCAGTTTTGAGGCATATATGACCTGGACGCACGAGCAAGGGGCAAAGAACCGAGACCAGCAAGAAGAGACTTCCCGCGCTGAGGAATGGGAGCCGTTCGTGGACGTTGAGGATTTTCATTTGTATGCTCAGAAGGAAGCGACGCGGGTCTTTGAAGAGTATAGATGGCAGAATTGAGCTTAATTCATCGGGTAGGCGTTCACTGTTCCTTGTGGTCTAGGCCATGTATCTATGTCAGTTAGTTTGGGTAATAATAGTGCACTAGATAATAGCTGATATATGTGAGGCTGGTCACAGTTAGTATCATTTGCAAGTTGCAGAAAAACAACCCGTGTTCAACTTTTCTGGTCTAGCCATCATTATTCTGTTTTAGAAAGAAAGGGAAATAAAAAAGGTTACCATATTTTACAGTAGAAGGAGAGATTCCAGTGATAATATACAATTATTATCCATCCCACAAGAAGATCAAGAACCAGTCATCAAGAATGACTATAATTTGCCGGCCGCATGAGCAGCAGCGGTAGACGCCTGCTGGCTACGAGCCTTGACAGCCATCTGCAGCAACTTCGCAGTCCTAGACGGATGCCAGATGCGACTTCCCAGCACCATCACCCAGGTCAAGAGGAACAAACTACCAGCCTGGTGGGCTGACGCAAGAGGTGTAGGGACAAGGTAAATCAAAGTCGATATCCCAAGGGTAACCTGCATAAAGGCAAATGCCACGACTCCGTGGACGCCCTTCTTGGCCGCGGGAGGGAGCAGCTTCTTCATCGTGCGAGAGCCGCGGGTATACGCCCACAAAGCCATGATGCTAGTAAAGGTGGTCATTGCCATGATGCGGTGGTCCAGTTGAACGAGGGAGGGGTTCTCCAGCATATTGCGCCACCAGAGATCAGACCTATCCTCGTGGCGAGAGTAGTGCTCGTCGAACAGTTCCTTTTTGGGGGGAGTGAGACCAAGACCCATGTAGGGGAATTCGTTATAAATGAGACCAGCATCCAATCCGGCGACAAGGGCACCAGAAATAACCGTGGTGAAAACCAAAAGAGCCAAACCAGCAACCGAACGACGGAATATGTTGAGTCGAGGATCACGAAGTAAATCAAGCGTTTTGAGTCCAGCCTCCGGGTCAGCCAGAAGTCTGCGAGTCCGCAAAATCGCCAGACCATTCCAGAGCATTGCAGCATAGCAAACGAAAGCAGCTCCAAGATGCGCCGTCAGACGGTACTGACTCACACGAGGGTGACTACCCGTCGCAAAGAGATCATCCTTCAAGCCCGACTTGACCATCCACCAGCCAATGAAGCCTTGGAATCCAATCAGGCCAGAAATTCCAGCCAGACGCAATGCCATGGGCTTGCTGACCTTCTTTGCGGCAACGAAATAGATAGCCGGGAAGACGAACGACAGACCAACAAACCGACCCCAAAGACGATGGATCCATTCCATGTAGTAAATCGACTTGAACTCGGAGATGGTCATGTGCGGATTTAACAGCTTGAACTCGGGGGACTCGCGGTATTTCGCAAACTCGGATTCCCAGTGTTCTGCGTTCATGGGAGGGAGGGAACCGGTAACGGGACGCCATTCTGTGATACTCAATCTGTGAAACGAGCGTTTGGTTAGCACATAATGTCTTTCCGTTTCCCAGTAGTCTGTCTCAAATGCAACCAACGCACCCTGACTCTGTTAACCTGGTCAAACCACCAAATACCACAATGCCAAAAACGCTAACCGCGCTGCCCAGTAGCCAGTATGCCACTGATTTGTCGCTGACCTGCGGAAAGCTTGACTTCCCCTTCAATGCCCCCTCCTCGGCGGCATTGGTAATCCTCGACGATGAGGATTGCCTCCTCAAATTATATTGGAACAACTGCTTGGCCCTCGCATTGAGAGCCGTAAAGCCATCGCCTCTTCGGCTACTCTGAGCAAACGATAGACCGGTGAACTGCCTGTGAAACGTGAATTTGGTCGCATGATTCTGACTCCGGAGGCATTGGCGACAAGTGGAAAAGTCTTTGAGCAGCCTGGGTGCAAATCCCCGGGACCAGGGCATGGAGCTCCCCAAGGAAGCCATTATGGGTGCTTTGATGAGGACTGGAATTAAATCGGATATTGTGATCCAAAAAAGCATCGCGGAGTCGGCGCCGAGACACCGAAGACCAATCAGCGGGAAAGCATTTGTCCAACAATGCAGGGCATAGCTACCGGTCTTATCATATTGACTGAGACTGGAGAAGTAAATGAATAAACGCTGTCTTTGACTTGATCGTAAAAAGACAGACATGCGAGAAAAGACTTTGCCGTAAACCAGTTCATGCCTGATTCATGAGGCAGAAATATAAATTGCCCTATTGGGAATAGCGTCGTTGTCACCATCCCATCGCGGAAGCGCCGCAGAGCAACTGAACAACTTCTCGACAGTCCGTCTCGACACCACGCGCACACGTCCAGGATGTCCTATGCACTCGAAACCAAGAAGCGGAAATTCCATCGAGTCCTCGAATCCCTAACGAAACCGCCCTCGACCACGGAACAACCCCCGCAACCAACTGCCGTCAGTGCCACCGGATCTCCCACGACAGCGCGCGAAGCAATTAAAAAAGCACGCCTAAGTAAAGGCGATGACAGCACCGACCTCGCCACCGCCCGGAACTCGATTCTGAAAGTCGCCAGACCTGGTACGCGAGCATCGTTTGTGTCGTCTACGGCGCGACCAACTTTTGTCCCTTGGGACCGTGAACGCTTCCTGGAACGACTGGAGACATTTCGTCGGGTGGACCGATGGTCGCCGAAGCCATCTGCTATCAGTGAAGTGGTGTGGGCAAAGCGTGGCTGGATTTGTACGGATGTTTCGCGCGTATCTTGTGCAAGTGGGTGTGGAGGTTCAGTGGTCGTCAAGTTGCCAGATGAGCTCGATGAATTGGACGGGTATGATGCAGAAAAGGTGCAGGAACGCAAAGAAGTTCGTATGTGCTTACACGGATCTACTCTTGTGCCGAGTGGGAACTAGGGATACTGATGGTGCATAGGCGGGAAACTCGTGGAGGAGTATTCGAAGCTCTTGATTGAGGGACACGGAGAGAACTGCCCGTGGAGGAACAAGGGCTGTGATGGTGGGTTTTGATTCACATGATTTGCAAATGTCGAAACGCTAATCTGTCTAGCCACGATTCATCGTCTACCGCTGGCCAATCCGGACACGGCAATTTCTGGTCTTAAAAAACGCTATCTCAACTTGGTGAATATGGAGGATAAACTGCCATCGAGTGATGCCATGCAAACACCAGAGTCACTGAATCTTGAGGAAATTATCAGAGATCTACCGACAGGTTTCACTGACCCTGAAAAACCGTCTGGGACAACCACATCACAGTCAGAGTCACAACCAGAGGCGCAGCCAGAGACACCCAAGCCAAATGGTGAAAATCAAGAAGTCATCCCTCAATCTCAAGAAGGATCCCAAGATAACACGGTCAACCGAGCTGCTTTTGCCCTGGCGCTCTTTGGCTGGGATGCTGTCTCAGACGGGGTAGCTGGACTAGCTGGGTGTGGAGCTTGTTTCCGACGACTAGGGCTTTGGATGTACAAACCCAAAGATAACGGTGAGATAAGAGTCTACGACAGGCTCGAAGTTGCCAACGAACACATGGAATACTGCCCCTGGATCAACGGCCAAGCGCAAAGCGGCACAGGCAAGCCTACAGATAAGCCCGAGTTACTGCGTAATGGATGGGAAGCCCTGTCTCAGGCCCTCAAAGTTCAGTATCGCCGGCGCATTAGGTCAGCCGCTTCGATGGACACCCTCCGCGCTGGTTCTGAGACACCGTCTACGGTGGATGGCCCGGTGGTGGATGAAGGTGTCGACGAAGAGACGAAGAAGGCTACAGACAGGGAGTGGTGGTCTAAGATTCGGCGTATGAGGCAGGTGTTGCATATTAAGTCGCCCAAGAGGAAGTCTTTTGTTCCCGGGAAATGATGTGACTTTGGTTTGGGCTGTCGCATGAGCTGCTTATGCATTGGCTGCGAGCATGGCGTCAGGATATAATTGGTTCTTTTCAGGTTTGTGTATATGTATACCCTTTTACTTGGTTCAGCATATTCTTTAGAGGGATTTCATCTATATCAAGAGCTATTTCACACTGTCTGATTTCTGATTACGCTGCTGTTGGTAGCTAGTAAGCTGGGAACTGTCGTCACGTACAAAGCAGTATCTACTATGGTTTTGTATGCCACTCCATTCTCCTGTTCGCCTCCATGAGTCTCTTTGCATTCCACATGTTGCCTGCATTAGTACTACTAGTTGAAGCGTGGGTGTTTATGCTACATTTATGCTGCATACAAGCGTTCATAAAGAGTGTATGACTAAGCACCGTGTCAACATTCGTCCTTATTCCGTATATTCGACCTCGGCGTTCGACCTTTCTAGATTATTTCACTCTTCTTTCTGGCACTATTGTGAACCAGAATAACCTTTCAATCCTCCGCGAAACCACCAAGTACATCTTACGGTCTCTATCAATCAGCGCATAGAAAGCAGTTTCTAGCAATGGATGCACCACCCAGCCCCGAAGCTCCGAAGCCAGCACCAGAAGCCGAGAACCCTGCTACTACATCCGCAGCGCCAGACTACAATGGATCCTCTCTTGCAGGGAAGAAGAGAAAGCAAGGCGAAGAGGAAGTAGGAGGAGGAGGAGGTGAAGAGGAAAAGCCAAAGCCAGGGCCCGGACCAGGGCCAGGACCAGGATCAGACCGCCCAATATCCAAGCGCAAGCGTCGCGAGGAACGACACCAAAAACTACGAAAACGCGGTAGTAACCCACCGTCTGTTTACTCTCGCCGCGATGCAGATCAGAAACCGACTCCCAATCGCGAGGCGCCGTTGAACCGCTCGCCGTCGCCCGGTCTGCCTCCACGAGCCCCTACGCCTGAGGCGCAGGTGCGCCAGCGAAAACGGCCCGGTGGAGGATCGCGGATGGGCATTGTGGATCGGGAGACGCTTCGGCGGCGACAAGAGGAGATGGAGCGTGCGCAGGAGCAGGATGCGATGCGGACGTCTCAGGGTCGCGGGTTGACGGACGTCGTGCGGCAACATTACAACACGGTGCCGCAGCGCGGGAGGGAATGGCGGAAGACAGAGAGTAAGATCAAAGGACTGCGCAGCTACAACAATTGGGTGAAGAGCACTCTGATCCAGAAGTTCTCCCCGGACGAGGAATTCCTCTCGCGATTCATGGACAACAAGGAGTGGGCGGACGGCACCGGTCCTCCGCCCATGGATGAGCGACGGCTTCTGGTGGTTGATCTGGGTTGCGGAAAGGGAGGCGATCTCGGTAAATGGCAGCAGGCGCCTCAGACCGTGGGTCTGTATGTTGGGCTCGATCCGGCCGAGATATCCGTTGAACAGGCCCGTGATCGCTACAAGGCGATGAGAACGGGCCGTGGGCAGCGTCGACCGCGCGGTCCACTTTTCCACGCCGAGTTTGTCTCCAAGGACTGCTACAGCGACTTCTTAGGGGATATCCCCATCCTTCAGCAGGTCGGGATCGACCCGAATGCGGGACCGGGCGGCTCCGTGATGAGCTCCCGCTGGGGTGGAGGCGGCTTCGACGTGGTGGCCTCCATGTTCGCAATCCACTACGCGTTTGAGAACGAAGACAAGGCGCGCCAAATGCTTCGCAACGTCGCCGGATTACTTCGCAAGGGCGGCCGGTTTCTGGGCGTGTGTCCCAATTCGGACGTCATCAGTGCCCGGGTTGCAGAGTACAACGCGAAGCGCAAGGAGCAGGAGGAAGCTAAGAAAGAAAAGCCCGAGGACCCGGAAGACGGCGAAGTGGAGGAGAGTGACAACAAGCCCGCGTGGGGGAACAGTCTGTACCAAGTTCGGTTTCCTGGGCCCGTACCGGAGGACGGAATTTTTCGGCCACCGTTCGGTTGGAGGTATAGCTATTTCATGGAGGAAGCCGTTGAGGGGATTCCAGAATATGTGGTTCCCTGGGAAGCGTTCCGAGCGTTAGTGTCGCCCGTCAGTTGTTCCTGCGATTCACATCAGACTAACACTTTACAGTCTAACGGAGGATTACAATCTGGAACTTTCTTACCGCAAACCATTCCTTGAGATTTGGCGCGACGAGAAGAACGACCCTGATCTGGGACCGTTGAGCGAGCGCATGGGAGTCCGGGATAGAGAGACTGGCGGTTTGATGATGACCGAGGAAGAGAAAGAGGCAGCCAGTGAGTATTCCCCCATATAGGGCATTGTCTAGGACAGAAACTGATTGAGCAGGTTTCTATCATGCGTTCTGCTTTTACAAGGTGTAGAATGGCCTGGAGGGGAGGCATTATGGCTTAAATATCGTACTCCGTATAACTATTGCATGGAAGAGACTAAGTTGCCTGAAGCATAAGGCATAAATAGTATTTCCCAGATAGGCTTAGCACGTCACGGTGTCGCGTCCATCCCCGTCACCACAAGGATACATCCCACAAAGATACATCCCACAAGGAGAATAAACCACAACTCCAGGCCTCCAGGCCCAAAAGCACAATGTCCAGCGCAGCCTCAACCCCAGTGCCAACACCACGACGACACGCGCGCCCCTTCAGAGACAGCAGGAACAACTATGAGGACAACGACAACGATGAATCGCAACTCCAGCGCCAACTCCCAGCCTACGAACCCCCCATCGCACCACTAACACCGACCTGCCAGCGCGCTCTCACGAACCTCTTGCAATCCGAGGGTCTCAAGGCTTTGCACACGCACATCCAGCACGCGGGCGAGAGCGTCTCCGATGCGGCGGGTGAAGTTAACGAGAAACTGACCGATGCGAGGGAACGACATACGCGGTATTTGGCTTCGTTGCGGAAACGGCGCGAGAGGGCAGAAAATGGGCAGTTGGATAGCGGCAATAATGACGAGGAAGGGGAAGAGGATGGGGATGGGGATGGTGGTGTAGGAGGGGGAGGGGGCAATGCAGATGAAGAAGAAGTCAAGTTCCGCGCGACAGAAACGCAGGTCACCAATCTGACAGCGACGCTGGAAGAGAAGATCCGACGCGTCGTGGATTGGGAGGTTATGCTGGAGAATTTGAAGGATAAGTTGGGGGATCTGGGGAGGGAGGCTGAGGAGGCTGGGTCTCGTGCTTTGGCTTCGTCTAGAAGGAGAGCACGGCAGTCGCGGCGCAGACGCAATGCAGACCCTGCTGAGGATGACGACGACGAAGCAGACGAGGACTACAACGATGCCGAAGAGGAACAACAGGCAGGGGACGGGAACGAGGACGAGACACGCAGCCCACCCAGCCAGCAGCTCGCGCAGAAACTCGAATCCTCGCACACCGACTGGATCACTCAGTCGCTGACGCAGCGCTACGCAAATAATAACACCTACATCGGGTTCTACCGTACGGTACACGATGCTAAGCACCCGGGGAACGATATTCCGCCCATCCCGCACTCGTCGACGTGGTTCCGACATCTAGAGCATCCCAACGCGGCCGCTGGCACCGCTACTACAAATTCCACTGGCGGCGGCGCTCCCCCATCATCTCATGTAGGTGATACCGGCAGCGCAAGAAAACGCCCCCGTCGTGGAGCCCGACGCTCCTCCCCATCCAACGACGATGACGACGACGAGGTGGCCATCGCCCACGAACGCATCTCACTCAAATGCCCGCTGACGCTCCTCCCCTTCATGGACCCGGTGACAAGCACGAAATGCCCGCATAGCTTCGAGAAAGAAGCTATCCTGGATATGTTGAACCACAGCGCGACGACGATCGCTGCGCCGCCGGGGTCGGGCCGCAACCGGCGCGTGAAAGCGGTCAAGTGCCCGGTCTGTGAGGTGTTGCTGAGTGCGCAGGATCTGAAGCGGGATGTGGTGTTGGTTCGGCGGGTGAAACGGATGCAAGAGCTTATGGCGAGGGCGGACGAGGATGACGATGACGACGATGAAGGGGATGAGGACGAGGGTGGTAGTGCTGGTAGGAAGAAGAGGAGTAGAAAGGGCCGGCAGTCGGGGATTACTCTGGCTAGTGATGAGGATAGTGAGGAAGACAGCGGTGATGAGGAGACTGAACGGAGTCCGGTGCGGATCAAGCAGGAGAAAGCTGTGTCCCAAGCTCCCTAGTTGGATACCGGCAAACAATGCAATGAATCGGGCTCGATTCGCTATCACTATCTGCCCTATGGGGGTATATACATACTGCAGACGCGCAACGCATTGTAGAATCGGATAAGCATACAGTCCCAAAGAAAAGCATTCGAAGCAAAACAGCCAGATCTGTACATTATTGTTCCAGACAACAATGACTCGGTATAAACAATATACAACCAGAAACACATCAAAAACAGTTACCGGGTTAGAATGCGAAGATAATCGGCCACAATCAATGTCACCATCCTGTGGAGTATGTTAGTCATCGGTCAAGAGCAACTGGTGAAAAAAAAGGGGAGCACTAACGCATGAGGCGCAATCCGCACATAATACGTGCCAAACCCACGATAGAAGCGCAACCAACCCTCGTCGCGGATGACCTTGCCAGCGCAATCCAACATCCCCTTGTATGGCAATTTACCAGTCTGCGGGTCCTTCTGCTGCTTCTGCAGCCGGGTCTTGATGAAGTCAAACGGCAAGGACAGGAAACTAGCGAAGAAGCCAGCGATACCCGACGCAGCGAACGTCTGGTTCTGCGCCGACAGACTCGTGTGCGCACTCAGCTGCGCCTTGGACTCGGAGAAGAAGGCCAACTGGCCCAGATTCAGCGACATGGCACGCACCACCGTGGGGAAGGCACCGGCCCACAAGGACCCGACACCCTCGGCCCTGGAGATCCGCAGCAACGCGTCCACCACGCCGCGGTAGTTGGAACGCTTGTCGACGGGCTTCAACCCGTCCGATTGCATGCGCACCAGTGCCAGATCCGCCGGGTTACCGATCATGGCTGCGACCCCGCCCGCTGCCAGACCAGCCCCAGCGCGCTCGGCGAACGAGACGCTGCGGTTCGCCGTCTCGGCGTTCTTGTTGAGGGTCTTGATGAACGTGTCGAAGAAACCCAATCGCGCTGTCGTGTAGACTGCCTGGCGGAGCAGACCCGCCGATAGACCCGTGTACAGGTCTAGCACTTTGCCTGAGGTGACGATGTCGCGGGCCACGCCCACCGCGGACGGACGCGGGCCTGTGCGTACTCCTTCACCGGCCAGTTGCAGCCGCACCTTGATCATATCCAGAGGCTGGATGACCGCCGTTGCGGTCATACCGGCGAGACCGCCGTTGACGAAGGGGAGAGCCGCGCGGGTGTAGGGGTGATGGAGGAAGTCCGGGGGCGGCTGGGTCGGGGTAACCGACTCTTTGAAGTTGTTGGCCATGATTTAATTTACTGCACTGTTAGACTGATGTCGTGTGTGGATGCTGGATGCTGGATACCAAGTGTGGATGGAACACTCACAGTATCCGGGGTACAACAGGTAAAAAAAAGGGAACAAAGAGGGGAAGATGAGGTGTCGCTGATCAGATGACTCTTTGCCAGATCTACTGCAGAGAGACTAACAGGAAAGAAAGAATAAAAATGGACAGGAAATATAAGAGAGAGATTAGGAACCGAAAAGACAGCCGAAGAGGACAGACCAGAGACGGGAAACGAGAGCAGAGCAACGGGCCCAAAGTAATATATAAAAGAGGAGAGCAATAACCGACGCCAAAACGGAAAGTGACGGATGGGAGGATATCAGTCCAGAGCTCTATAGTTCGTTGTCCGGAGTATACTTCGTGCTTGGGTTAGTCCTACGATATAGATCTAAGCACCACAACCGACTGAACGAACGAATATTTTCTACATAGCGACAATCCGCATTCCACTCGTCTGCCTCATCCCTCATCCCTGAAACCATCTGCTCTCATACTCCCCAGCATACACTCTCTGGCTCTCTGGGATATTCCTTTGAACCACACAACTACGATATTCAAGACGTCATAACGCGGGGCCACAGTTTAACCGCCCAGCCAGCGCACCTCGACTGGACCTATTGGCCTGACCTCCGCTATTCCGACCACCGCCTTTCTTTGGTCCGTCCGTTCGTTTCGTTCGTATAACCCGGAGAAGCAGCAGAACAGCATCATAGCCACTAGCCACCATTAGCTCGTACGAACCAGGCAGGGAGGGGGTCGCATAATGATGTCAAAAGGTAACCGTAAAGTAAGATCCCTCCGTCCGAGAGTCGTTTCATCCGAGGATAACTAACCTAACTACTTATCTATGCTACTGCTCCTCCGTATGTAATTAAGCAGGATGCTAACTAGCACGCATGTACTTGTACTGTACTCTGGATGCAGACAGAGATGGACCCGGTGTGGGCCTGTCATTACTCGCTGGGGAATTCATGATTAATATTATGGCCTTTTTCGCTGGACGAATGTTCGGGGGAGCGCTCCGGGTCCAATGAGAGCGG
Organism: Aspergillus sp. MA 6038; assembly: GCA_003004525.2. NCBI lineage: Eukaryota > Fungi > Ascomycota > Eurotiomycetes > Eurotiales > Aspergillaceae > Aspergillus > Aspergillus sp. MA 6038. The sequence goes on from PQME02000027.1 coordinate 59,613, forward strand.
TGGTATTTGTCGTACGTAAATACATACGCGGTACACACTTACCACTGCGATTTATTACTCCCGAGTTGGTACACTCTATGTACTCTGCCACTAATAACACTAGAACCCACTACTCCGTACACAGCTGGAAGATGTAACTACAAAAACAACAGATTTAACACGCTCACCATGCCATTCCCTTCGAGGTATTGCACTAGTAACTGCTTAGATCTCGGAAGTGGGGACGGCAAGCCTGTTGTCAATCACGGAATCTAATACTCCATAGAGACAAAGTGGTCCTGCCAGCGACTTGCCCGCGAATTGCCAGTTGTATGTCCGGAAAGGCGCGTAGTAATCTCCTGTCAACCGAGTGCCGATGCTAGCGGTGTCGACGGGCTGGACGAACGGTACTGTTCTGTTCTAGCAGGTAGTTCATGTAGTGGGGTTCAGGTAGTGGGCTAGTGGGCTCCTGGTTACTGGCTACAGATAAGGCTATAACGTTTTGAGAAAAATGGTATGGTATTCTTTTTGTGGTCCTGTGCACAATACAAAATAGAAATAGACCAACTCACGCCATGCAAGATATCAATATGGGATCATAAACGTGTTAAAAAAGACAACAGCAAAGAACAGAGATGAAAATGAAAATAAATCATTGAATCACCGGCCCGGCCTGGATAACTTCAGGCGTCGCCTGATCCGCGTACTTTTGGAAGTTCTCATTGAACAACTTGCCAAGCTTGGTGACCTCGTCCTTGAAGCTCGTCGACGCCGTCCAGCTGTTCTTGGGGTTGAGCAGCTCCGAAGGCACACCGGGGCAGCTCTTGGGAACGGGCAGGTTGAAGGTGTCGTACACCTCGTAGTCGGCCTTGGCGAGCTCGCCGCTGTGGATGGCGTCGAGGATGGCACGGGTGTACTTGAGCGGGCAACGCTTACCACCAGTGGTCGCGCCAGCACCAACCCACCCAGTGTTAAGGAGCCATGCGTTGGCCTTGTGCTGCGAGATCTTGTCTGCCAGCATGCGCGCGTAGCGCATGGGATGCAGCGCAAGGAAGGGCTGGGCAAAGCACGAGGAGAAGGTGGCCTGAGGCTCAGTCACACCGTCCTCAGTACCGGCCATCTTCGAGGTGTAGCCGGAGATGAAGTGGAACATAGTCTGCTCCGTCGTGAGCTTGGAGATCGGAGGCAGCACACCACGAGCATCGCAGGTCAACAGAATGATGTTTGTGGGGTGGTTGTCGCTCATGCAGGGCAGCTTGGCGTTCTCGATGTACTCAATGGGGTAGGCACTGAGGCAAGTTAGCATTGACTCCCACACCCATGGAACTTAAAAAGACGTTTAATAAGAGTTAGAACTCACCAACGAGTGTTCTCAGTTAGGGTGTTGTCGTCATAGTTGACGTTCCGCGAGATGGGGTCGAAAACCACATTCTCCAGAATCGATCCGAAGCGGATGGCGTTGAAAATGTCAGGCTCCTTCTCAGCCGAGAGACCGATGCACTTGGCGTAGCACTGCAAACTTGTTAGTTTTTTGTTTTTCGAAGGAATCTTTTGAAGCCAAAACTTACACCACCCTCAATGTTGAAGACGCCACGGTCAGACCAGCAGTGCTCATCGTCACCAATCAGAGCACGCTTAGGGTCGGCAGACAGTGTGGTCTTGCCAGTTCCCGACAGACCGAAGAAAACGGTAACATCACCCTTCTCACCCTCGTTGGCCGACGAGTGAAGAGTGAGGACATTGTGCTTGACAGGCATCTCGTAGAACAAGATGGTGAAGACACCCTTCTTCATCTCACCGGCGTACTCGGTACCCAGGATAACCATCTCCTTCTCGGCAAAGTTGATCGCCACAGAGGTGGCCGAAGTCATACCCTCGGTGAAACGGTTGGCGGGGAAAGAACCGGCGTTGTAGAGCACGTAGTCAGGGTGGAAGTGCTCAAGCTCCTCGGGAGCGGGACGGATAAGCATGTTGCGCATGAACAGAGCGTGGTAGGCACGGGCGCACACAACCCGAACCTTGATACGGTAGCGCTCATCCCAGCCGGCAAATCCGTCAACGACATAGATACGGTTACGAGTGTTGAGGTAGTCGACAGCACGTTCCCGGTTGATACGCCAGACCTAGAAATGGATTGTTAGCTCAGCCTTATAGTGACGTAATGGCACGTGATGTGGCTGGTGGGGAAGTGCGGAGGCGGGATAATCCTCCAAATGGAGAAAAAGGTCACACAGCAGCGTGGCCATTTCCTTGGGTTGTACAGAAGAGTATACACGACAGGTACGCGCGGAAAATGCCTCAAGGGATACAGCATCTGCGATTGCATAAATGCCGCTGCCAACAGAAAGCTTGACCACGACGCACATGCAAGGAGTCGCGTGCATGCGGCAAGGATAGGGAAGCAGGAAAGAAGACATGGGTACGGTAAAATCGGAAATGAGATGGTCAGTGACTTACATCTGAGGTCATGGGCTTGTTGACGGGACCCCACCAGACATCGTTCTTCGAGGAGTCATCCTCGACGATACGCTTGTCCGAGGGCGAACGACCGGTCTTAGCACCAGAGTAGGCGGAGAGAGCACCGCTGGAAGTGATAGCAGTGCCGGTTTCGTAGACGAGAGCATCTTCGTAGAGGGCAGGGACCGAAGGGTTGGCAATCTGGGGTTATTAGCGCCGTTGCTCGAGTATACCAGGGGGGGCCACAAAGAGGTGCAGCGTACGATGGCGACACGGTTGTAGTCGATGTGAGCGTGTTCATGGAGCTCTTCCTCGAGCTCGGTATGACGGTTACCCGGCCTGGTGAGGTTAGCCTCATGATAAGATAATTAAATAGGCAGACAAGAGACATACTGGACACCACCGGGGTGCAGAGCAGTACGATTCACCGAAGTAGCAACCATATTGTTGAGTGAAGTAGAATGATAATTATTATTGCGCTGTTTGGCAATTTGCTGTTCAACAAAATCCGAGTGAAGAGGACCGGACTCCGTGGAGGGAGCCGGGGGTATATTAATGTTCTCAGCAGAAGCCATGGTTCCTCAGGAAATTGGAGACCGGCCGTTGGTTATCCACTATAGCCACGGGAGATGTCGGGAAGTGGCGCTGAATCCGAAAAGTCCCGAATGCGGAAAGGGGACACACGAAGAGGTTACGGAACTAATAGTAAGAGGGAATAAAATAAAAGACGCAGATATAGGGGTTATCTGCAGGTACAAACATGCGTCTTAGGATTGTAGTAGAAGCAGTCGCCGTAGCAGAAAAAAAAGGAATCTATTGATATGGCATGTACGGCGTTTGTAGTTTATCACCAGTTATCGAGCACCTCCAGCGTAGACGCAGGAATGACGTTGATGATTTCACTGAAAGCGCGGGGGATGAACCTGACTTTCCTTCATTGGCCGTAACTAATGGATAGAAAGTGAATTTCGAACTTGGCATCATCGCCAGCATCATCGCCAGAAGGACTGCTTCCAAACAGGGAGAGGCCGGGTTTGTGACGAAATGCCGGCCGAGAGGAACCATCGTGGGGCCTGTGATTGGCCGGACTCCCGAGTCCAGTTACCTAACCCTTTTTCGCTGGGCCGAGGGTATCGCCGATGTGCAGCCAATCAGCATGCCGCGCAGTCAGCATTTCGCATCAACGGCAGAACCTATTCCCGTCAGGTTTAGTTTCAATTTATTCTTGTTTTTGGGGGGAGGGGAAGGAGATGTAACTGCCATTAGCCCGTTGCCACGCAGTTTCGAAGATGTCGTCAGAATATGTATTCCGTAGAGGATATCATAAGAAAAGTGAACCAGACTCAGTATGACGACTGTAGACTGATTCACTGATCTAAAAATGAAAAAGAAACCCCAGAATCCACTTCTACTTCCGCGACGATCTCGACCCGGCGGTGGAGGGCGGGAAGGCGAAGACAATTCGGGAAGAGACTAGTCTCCGTATTACTACTACAAGTAGTACAGAGTACTACACGCTCAGTGTTACAACCCGAGTCTGAAACTGAGCGATTATTCTGGGCCTCTCCCCTTATCGTCTGCCTACTGCAGCAGTAGCAGTAGCAACAAGCATGTACTCCGTATACTCCTATATGCACTGTATCGGAATCTCCCAGCTGCATCCGATAATTCAGATAGGTGCATACGGTCTGTTCACAGGGGTGATGATGCTATGACCGCGAACAATGATGCCGCTATGAGGCATTTTTGCCCCTGGTATCAAATATTTCATGCCAGTAACTGCCCCATTCTTGGGGATAGTCTTACCCTGAAAAAATAGACACAGTATCTTCGTGTCGAGTCCTAAATCACCCGCCCAGTGGCACTGACATTTCCATGCGCCGTCGTAACCGGCTGGACTCCCTAGTTTGCCCGATCGGTGGGTCCTCTTCATGCATCCTATCCTCAACCTCAGGCATCAGTGCCCTCTACCTTACTACAGAGTAAATTACACACTCCTCCGCAGTTCGGGTGTGGGGTACAGTAGTTTCTCTGCTTCTTGTTTTATGTTGTTGGGCTTCCGTAGTCTTCCGCTCATGGAATCTTCCGAGGTGGAGATCGACTGATAGCTTAGGTATGGCTTGGCCGGCTGGGGTTAGCCCGGCTGTCAAAAGTCACGTGATATCCCCTCTTGGCAGGGCTGATATGGTCACGTGCTTTATCAGGCTATCTGGAGTTGTCGATTGGGATGAGTACACGGCCGTAGACTTGAGAAGTTCGTGCAGATCATACAGGAAGCAAAGAGTATTATGCTCACAGAACAACAGCCACTTCAATGGCGCAGTAATATGAGGATTACCGAAAGTGGAAACAGCGATTGGAGATACCTCCAGATCGACCATTCTTTTCAATCCATGTGTGGATGAGATGACGGACTTCATCTTCTGTTTTGTCTTGGAAGTCACTCGCAAGATCCTGGATGTCTGGTTTGGTGCGCTTTCTTCAGCTTCTGTTTGATCTGGTATTAGGAGAATTAAGTTATGAAAAATGAAGAACGGGGCGGCTTACGTTTGCAGACACCTGAGCGGTGCAGACGGTTAGAATCGTAGCCATTATACTTGTCTGCATGGGAGAAATATTGTGTGAGCTTGGAGCTGGAATGGTCTAGATATCTCAGGTCCAAAAGGTGCCATTTCAGGGCCACTCCGTACACTGCAGTCCTGTAGTCCTCTGTATACTGGAGTATAGCCCTATAGTAGCCCCAACCAATCACACCCCACCAAATCAAATTCCCCCTCCCCTGACTACCCAAGCGGGGTAACCATAACATCAAAACCGATGCAAATCTCACCTTCATCTCTATCTACTCCGGAACACACTACACTACACTACATCTAACCCCGACATCTTAACTCGACGAGACCTGAGTAACCCCCAAGGTACGCATATATATCCCCACTCTGCTTCAACTCAACCAGTCAAATCTAACTCTCTGCTCTGTGCTGTAGAATACGAAACAACAAACATGCCCGCTCATAACAGCTGCCCTGCCTGTGGCGCCGGTATCCCCGGTGAGACCAAGACTTGTGGTTCTTGCGGGAAGGTATCTCTCTCTCTCTCTCTCTCTCTCTCTCCCCTTGCAGGTGTTTTCTGGTGTATGGTGTACTCATGATGATGTTAGTCTTGCCCTGTTTGAACGCGGATGGATGCTGATAACGGGTATTGAGCTGGCTGGATGGCTGGGTTGGGTTGGGTAGTGGATTGATTGACGATGAGACGAATTAAACTAGCGAGTTAATGATATGATATGAAATTCTCGCTTCTGCCTCTGTCCATAATTACACATGGGGATATATATAACCACGGACCGTCCCGTACCTCGCCTATCACACTATCGGTAACTACTGAGGACCCGGGACCCAGTGGAGTAGAAGGTACCCACGCTTTCTGCCTGGACTCTTCCAGCTTCTTGAATGGAGCCGTAGACCCGATGACGCACTTACAAATTACCCTATGGCTGGACATTTTGACCAGACTGGAGTACACCTGGATTCAAGTGGACAGGTGATGTTACTGTAGGATGCATAGCAAGCGCAAGAGTCTTGCATTAGATGGAGCCAGTTGGAGATTGAAAAGGTCAGGGATATATATGTCAATGTCATTCTGTTACGAACGTAAAATATTGTTAAAACAAAGGGAATATGCTAGGATACATGCGTTCATAAAAGGACGACAGAAAGACGTGCAACGATATTGAAATCAGAACACCGGCAACCGTACATCCTCGTGGTTCAGGTCAAAGCAGTCGAGGTGATAGGTATAGTAAAAATATGTATATAAACAGGTAGTCGCAAACAGAGGAAACGGTGGAAACACCTGACTTCGCTCATGCGGTCTTGCGCCACTGGCTTTGCAAGCCGATCAAGCTGCTAATGGTACCACCGATACCGGCAATACCGTCATCAAGCTCAAGGTATTTGAGCGCGTAGACGGGAACAGTCAGATCGCAAACATCCGAAAGGAGCTGGGTCCGGGCAGTCGAGCGCTCCCTGGAACAAAGAAAACGTTAGCAAACCATGACAAACATGACAAGGAGAAAGAGGAGGGAGTAAAAGGAGAGGGGGAACAAACTTTTCGATCTTCTTGGCCTCCACAACACCCTCGCCCTCCTTGCGGTCGACCGTCTTCTCCTTCTCCTGCAATCTCCAGAGAGAATACAGACCCGAGATCGCACTGAAGACTAAACCCGCCATCCAGCACCGGTAGGCATTCTCTTGCAATTTCGGGGCGTAGCTCAACTTCCGGATACCAATGGCGTCCACCACCCCGATGGTGTCGAGAGTCAAGTACCCGGCGTAACCCAACTGGCGACCGATAGCCAGGTAGCGCAAGACCGGGTCAACGGGGGCCTTGTTGTCCGCGGCAATCGCGGCGGCCTTGAGGTGTTCCACGAACTTGCCGATACGCAGGATCTTACGTGTCGTGCTGAACTGCTTCTTGATGGCGTTGAAGGGTTCGATGGCGGATTGCGGGCGGTTGGTGCGGAGAAGGTACCAGGCGTAGAAGCGGGAGAAGTATTGCAGGGTACGGAGGAGCTTGTCACGGCCAACTGTTTGCATTTTGTCAGTTATGCGATGTCCTTTTTTACAATATGCGATATGCCGAAGTCCAAGGGAAGAGGCCATACGGCCGAGTAACTCTCCCTTAGACGATATCAGTCACTTACCGGTCGTTGCAACAAAGCGCAAGTAATGCGCCAGCGCAGGGTGGTAGAGAACAGCGTCCGCAACCATTTTTGTCTTCTAGCAGTCGTACTAAGATTATCTCTTTGAGAGGTAGTCGACGTTTAATATCCGAATGCCGGATTCCGTTGCGTGATGCCGGAGTCACGAGCCGGGATACTGCTGAGAGCGGACTGAAGGAAAGGTAAAGACAGGCCAGCTGAGACGGTAGCAAAAGGAAAGAAACCTGACGGGATATTTGAGTTAAGATGGAAGTAAGAGAGAAGAAGAAGGAGGAGGAGGAGGAGGAGAAAGAGAGGAAAGGGGAAACCGAGGTGATAAGGGAAGGGAAGCACGAGAATGAAGAGCGCAGTCGGTAATTGAACCAGCGGTCGAGGAAAGGACGCCTTGACAGCGACAACCTCGGCTGAGCGTAGTTCCGAGCGTGCTGCGAACTAGACCCGCTGGTTGTTCTATTTCCACGGCGTAAATCATGTGACGCTCTCTCTCTCTCTCTCTCTCTCTCTCTCTCTCTCTACGCTTACGCAGTACACACATTCCAGCACCACCCAAATGATTAGGCATATACCACGGAAGGTCGACAGATCCAGGAGAGTCTCATGATCCAGGCCGTCTTGTCATTTTGTGAAGCAGCGACAGTGTTACAAACAGGCGACAGGCTCGACCTTTATCTTGCATTTTGTGCCTTGGCGTGACATTGGATGGTCAAGACTTCTTAAATACATCATGGGCCATGGGCATGGTGTTAACGATAGTGTGGGCAGACGATGGAGACGTCATATCACCCATATTCATTTCATGAATTTCCGGACATAATAGGCTGCATAGGGCAATGCCATTCCTCATTATTCAGATACTGGCATGGGCACGGGCATGGGTATGGATGGATTTCGGCCTTTCACTCATAGTCCGGTTCATTTTCGTATCATCATAGCCATGGGCAATATCCAAAATGGGCTGGTCGCATGGATGGGTGGAATACACCTAAAGAGTACGATGGCTGGATCACGCCCCGGAAATAACATTAGTACTAGGTATCTGCTCGCTGTTGCCCATGGTGCTAGTATCATAGCCATTGGCATTGAGGAATTCACGGAATTTCGTATCTTCCTCGGTGATCGTGTCCTGTCCAGCCAGGGTTAGCCAGGTCTGACCGGTCAGAGAAGTTTTCAAGCAAGGCGCAAAATACCTGTCCGATCTTTGGGAAGAAGAAAAAGGCCACCACGGCGCTGAAAACACACAGCGCACTAGAAACGAAGAAGGGATCCTGACCGGATCGAACTTCGTTCGGGGCATTCTTCTCAATAATCGGGATCACGTAGGTCCCCACAAAGGCGCCGATTTTGCCTGCAGCAGCAGCAATGCCGTAGTACTGACCGCGAATGGCAGTTGCGCTGCTCTTCGCCGCACAAAGGCCGATGTTATTGCCGGGGCCAAATTCTCCGAGGGCAACAAAGATTCTGTGTCAAAGATCAGTCGAATGATACCGACACTGGCTGATCGACACCTACCCGTAAACCACCACGAACCCAGCAACGTTCTTCGGGGTCGCAAGGTATTCGTAACATCCCGCCATGACAAACCCAATGATGCCTTGGAGACCGACCCCGATCACCAGGGTATTGCCAGGGCCTATCCAATCACTTACGAAGGCTCCTATGAGAGAACCCGGGAGGTAAAAGACATAGATCACGGTGCTCAGGCCGAAGGACCTCCATAGTTCCGTGTTTTGCCCCAGGATAATCGAAACCCATTTGGAGGAGTAGATGCTAAACGAGTAAATGGAAAAGTCGTACACGAACCATACAAGCGACACGACAGACTATAACAGTTAGCGCAAAAATATCACGGCTTCATAGAAAAAGATCATACCAGACGCTTCCAATAGAACCTACATCAGAAAAGTTAGCTTAGATGCAAGGCATAAAAAGCTAGAGGGGGCAAGCTCACTTGATAATCAACCAAAGAGGAAATTTACGCATGCGTTCCTTGTTGAACTCTTCTGGCTCATTCAGTTTCAGTCGCAAATAGAACAAACTCAGCGGAGGGATGACACCCAATCCCAACGCGACGCGCCAAGCAGCCCGTAGATGCTTTTCGGTGAAGATCAATGCCAGAATCATGGGAATGAATGACGAAAGGACAAAGCCAATATCGATTTGGAAATTCGTGAAAATGACAAACCAGCGATTCCGATGGCCGCGCTTCAGTTCGCCGGTATTTTCTGCTGCTGCCACAGACCCTGCTGGATATTCACCACCAATTCCAACACCCAGAAAGAAACGGTACGCTGTCAGCGCGGCAAAGAGGCCGTATTGACTGCCGTGGTAGCCATACGAACCAGCAGATAGGGCTCCGAACACGATCAGGATAACCGTGGAAATCATCAGGGCCCACTTGCGCGACCAGTGATCTGCCAAGTATCCAAATGCCAACTGGCCAAGGACGGTACCGGCAAATGCGACGGACGAAACATTCTGACTGGCTGGAGATTTAGTATAGGTATCGGGATATATTTTGCTGAGCATGGTATTGACCGAGCCGATCACCTATTCCACGATTAGGGTTAGGACCGTTTGTATCATCGCATATATATACTATATATACCATAGAGATATAGAAGAACAATAACAAAAGAGAAGAAAGACATACGCCATTGAGATAACCGTCCGAAAAGAGACCAGCACCACACGCAATAGTCGGCCAACTGCGCTCCCAGCGGCCTTTGGGGGTTTCTTCCAGAGCAGTTTCTTCGACAGACGCTCCATTAAATTCGGAAGTCTTCAACGATGGATCTTCTGGGATGAACTCTTCGGGCTTGACGTCTGGTTTGGAATCCATGCTGGCGACCTTTCTGACCTCCAGGCGCGGTTGAGGCTGTATGTATTCCAGCAAGCGGGGAAGCGTCCGAATAAAGATAAGGTCAAATAAGGTGCTTGCGATAAGAACAACGCTCAATTGTAGAAGTCAAGGACTCAAGGTATATAAAAAGGTCACCAATTAAGAAAACAGAATAGAGGAATGTGGGATGAAAGAAGAAAGAAGAAAGAAAAAAGGAATAAAAGGAAGAGGAAGAGAGACCCCGGACCGAAGAGATAAGACGAGGGAGTGGTGATGCTTTAGTTCGTATTTCTGGCGTAGCATTTGCATTCGCAGCGCCAGTGCGTTTATACTAGTACTAGTCTGACGTCGCCCGGCTTCCCCGACAAAGGACGCGAAAGCCTCTGGCTATTTGCAGGGAATTTAAGCCTCTAATCTCCGATGTTCTTTCGGTGTAGTTTCTGGCGTGTCTCCCGGCATCGTTAGCACAGAAGTATATCTCCGCGCAAAGACCCTATCCCACGTGGTCATCCATGTAAGTGCTATTGGTTGACAGGAATATTGCTTTTTCTCTCTTTTCTTTTCTTTGTTAATTTCTTTGTTGGTGATATCCATGATAATCCCCCATGTCGAATAATTCCTGAGGAATACTAGCTTGTTGGTGCCCCGACGTTGCATTAAATATATCATTGGCTCTCTCAGGCTGGGGCATCAACATAATCCTACTTGTATAACAGTGGTCTTACTAAGCCAAGGGTATCCAGCCAGATACCCAGGCCTATAATCGTGGGGTTTTCATTACACATTTCATGCATTATCTATGCTGCAGCAGGTCTCAAGTCTTGGCATTTTCTACTACCATGTGATGACATACTCAATGAAGCTAGCTGCCTGCCCCACACAGGAATTGCCATACATGACTGGTTCTCCAGTGGATTTCGTTGCTTGCATCTTGGAAATGAAGTTTGTCGGTGAATCATGGATGAGATGAGCAACGCTGGAGGCGGGGTTCCTCAAGATGCGTTTCCAATCCCAATACACTCGTCCCCTTCGTTTTAGCTCAAAAGCTGTTGTTCATTGATGGACTGGATCAACTCCGCCAGCTCTCAACCGGTGGACGCCCCTCTGTATGAATACTCCAGCTACAAACCTACTTTTTATGAAGTCATCCACGCGGACCTCAGAGGTTGAATAATCCAATGGATTGCAGATATTGCAAAGGTAATACAACTAACTGTATCATTAAGATGGCCGCCCCGTGAACTTGGGGAAGAAGATTTTCCATTTTCTATTTCTTGAATCTTGACCGAATTCATGTGGTGTTAGTGGCTGCTTGAAGGTTAGGAACACACGCATATTTCATTATCTAGAACAAATTGCTGGTAGCCATGCACATACTCTCTTTATTTGCGAACGATAGACTGCATGCCTAATAATAATAGGCTATGTTAGGTTCTTGAAATGGCAAGCTACAAGTGGGGATAAGGTGATACTCGCACACCATGTATAGCCAGTGATACAACAGCTAGCAATCACTGGAGAAATGTCTAGCCGCTCTGGGCGACGCGAAATCATGAATGAAGAACAATGGTGTCAAAATCCGCTATGATCAAATTGCGGATTATGATTCGAAACAGCGCCAACTAATGGACAGGAGGGCAGGGGGAGGAAGAGGTGAGGGCAGAGGTGGAAAAGCCCTGTCGACCTCCTACCACCGATTAATGCCGGAAGTGAAGAGCTGCTCACAGTGCCTAAGAGAGGTCAGGCCAGACCTACATTCTTCTCTACACATGACTAGCTACCCCCACTGCCATGGAAAAGCTTGATCAAAGCCAGCAATCAGTTCGTGTACTTAGATTGTACCACCCTTCAATATACTCCACTTTCTTCTATCAATCATCACATCCTAAACCATGCACCTAGATCTGCACACCTGAATCAGTGGATGATCTCACAAGCTCTTCAGCACACTATTCAACCCTAATGGCTATGACTCTTACAGTTCTGGTTGCTCGAGTGGTTTTTTAGAGCGCAACGCCATCCGACCACACCTCCTAAGCCTGCTATCGAAACTATCAAAATCTCGCGGCTAATTAACCGCCTGAGAAGACCCAACTTCCTCTCCTGCCATCAAAACTGTTGCTTCCCAGCCTGATCCACCATTCACTGGGGTCACTGAGATCAACAATCCCAAGCCTGATGAGTAGATGACTAGGTCTCACTACAGACCGACAATTGCAGGATACTTATTTAGTCCCTGGGGTAAAAGTAAATAGGAGCGATGAAAACAGGGACGGTGCCATACTGCAATTGTTTGTCTATCTTGGGAGCTTATTCCACGAAATTGCAATAAGCCTGGTTTCTTGGTCCATGATCATCTCTGGTATCCCGTCTTAGCCCGTCAAAGCCCCCTCCCCTATACTCGCTGCCCCGTGTACTAATTGGTTCCACAGTTCGTTGGCAACTTGTGTGGCGTCGATTGTTATACAAAGAAATTAGCTAGTAGATTTCAACAATCTAGCCTCATATCATGGATTGTCGCATACATTGAGAGTATCAATCGGCCAAGTTATCGCAATAGCATTATCATTCCACCCTAAAGCACCCTCTCTCCAGTAGCTGGCCCTTCTTGCGCACAGCCAAGGCCAAGGAGGACACAAACCATGACAGTGTCTTTGAGATAAAGGACTCACCAAAGGACAGTGACAAGCTCAAAATCGAGGAACCTAACTCCGTGATTACTGGAGACAACATTTGAGCCAGATTGTTATCGTCATGCCTGTCTATTACCAGTTCTACTAGGTGAGGTATGGATCAGGAGTGGTATCCAGAAACGCAACCCTAACTACAGCAGCTCATTTGACATATAACCAGGTCCAATAAACCCGAACAGGAACGATGACCCGGCTCGCATATTATGCAACCTACGGAACCACCGTGACCATCAGAGCTTCCATCGCCATCGATGCAGTCCGGAGCTCTTACGCACTATTGTGGCTGGTGGTGCCGTCTGTTGCTCCGGCACAGCGACCCGAAAATTGTCAAGCTATGGCGCTTTTTTTTGGGCCCAAGGGAGGCTTTGCGCGGCATTTCCTGCAATACAATAATGTGTGAAGCTCCCAAGAGAGTCGTGACAGCACCAGTGACAATATCCTCCGCGGATCAAGTAGCAGCAAGGTGGTCAAGTTTAATGTCGTTCAGTTCAATCTTGGGCTTAGTATCCTAATAATCGGCCTCAGTTCATCTCTCCATTGTTTCCTCCTTCTTTCATCGTCTCATCGTTGCCCCTCTAGAACCGGCGCAGTACTGTCTAGCCCGGCCGGAAAAACCATTCTCCAGCTGAGCTCGGCCAGTGATGTATCTGTCGTTCGTCCTGCTTCTCATCGCCGTCACCACCAACAACAACGCTTCCTTATCTGGCTTTCTACACCCTTCCTCCCCTGCTCTTCTTTGTTTCCTTTGAGCTCCCTCCTGTCTACTCCCTCACCTGATTTTCAAGTATTCGCCAGGATGGGGTCCGATCCACAGTACATCAAATACCCTGACCTCAGTCTCGCCCAAGATGTCTTCAACCTCTCCAACCCATCTTCGCCCCAGACCGTCCGACAGGGTTCATTGAAAAAGCTCCAAAATGCCATTCAAGAGCACAAAATGGCCCCCTTCTACCGACACCTCGCGCACCCCATTGAAGGTATCCTAAACAACTCCGGCGAAGGCGTGCCCCAGCATGCGCACGAATCGGGCGCCGGTGGTCCCACGAAGACCCTCCTCAACTCAAATATGCTGGCATCACGAAAGACACCGCAGAAGATTGATTTCCCGTGGGATGAGGCGTTGTATCAGTCGCTAGTTGAGGACAACAAGAAGGATCTGGAGACCTTCCAGAAGGAGGAGGATGATGCAGAGGAGGCCGCTGGAGAAACGGAGGTATTGGCCGCGCGGGGGAAGCGTGCTGAATTTTGGGCACGGGTAGGAGACAAGGTAGGGCTTTTCAAGACACCACCCGGAAGATGAATATATGACTGACTTGGTTATGTATAATAGGACAAAGCTATCGAATCTCACGAAACTCTTCTCGAGAAGACAAACTTCCTTGGCACTAAGATCGACCTTGTGCTTGCCATGATCCGAATTGGAATCTTCTTCGGTGACAAAGTGTCTGTTAAGAAGAACATTGAGCGGGCCAGCGCTCTTATCGAGGAAGGGGGAGACTGGGACCGGAGGAACCGTCTGAAGGCGTACAAGGGACTTCACTTGCTAACGATCCGCTCTTACAACCTCGCAGCCCCTCTTCTCTTGGATAGCTTGTCCACCTTCACGAGCTACGAACTCTGCAGCTACTCCGCTCTGGTGATTTATTCGGTTCTTGCAGGCTGCTTGTCCCTGAAGCGCGTGGACTTCAAAGAGAAAGTCGTTGATGCGGCTGAAATCAAGGCCATTTTGGGATCTGGCGAAGAACGGCTTGCTGCTTTGACCGGTGAAGTCTCGTCTGGCCCTAGTGCCGATGAGGAGATGAAAGATGCCTCTGCTCCGCGGACGACTCCGACGACGGCTCAGACTGTGGTCAACCTCAACACTCTGGGAACTGGCTCGGGCCAGCAGGCGGAGACTGAAGAGCCCGTTGACTTTTCTCCTCTTGCCAACCTGGTCAACAGTCTCTACAACGGCAACTACCAAACATTCTTCCGCGCTCTAGCGGCCGTGGAAGACAACTTCCTGACCCAGGACCGGTATCTGTCCGAGCACCGCGCCTGGTTTGTGCGGGAGATGAGACTACGCGCCTACCAGCAGCTGCTCCAAAGCTACCGGGTAGTTGGATTAAAGAGCATGGCACACGACTTTGGTGTCACCGTTGACTATCTGGATCGGTGAGTCTATTCTCCCGCCGTACCCCGCCATTTGCATGAGTGTAAAGCTAATATGTTCCCCTAGTGATCTTGCCAAGTTCATTGCCAACGACCGCATTTCGTGCACGATCGACCGGGTCAACGGGATCATCGAGACGAACCGACCCGACGACAAGAATAAGCAGTACGCGGATGTGGTCAAGCACGGCGATGCACTGATCACCAAGCTCCAGAAGTACGGCCAGGCCGTGCGACTGCGGGGGAGCGAACGAAGCTAGAGATAGAGCTGGGAGCATACCATTTTGTCTATTGATATGTTAACTGATGCCATGTCGTTCCATGACTGGAAGCCCAATGATCTACCCTGCGTTTAGAGCAAAAGCGTGCGAGGCTGTTTGTATCATACATTAATGCACATGACCTCGATGATCATCTCATATTCCGTAGTACACCGGACCTCTGCAATAGGAATGAGACATGAGTTAGTTAGCTAAGTCAAAGTCCAGGTCACACGTGCTGACTCAGCCCTCACCGCCTGATCGCATCTTTTCAGCGCTGAGGACTTAAAAAACAACGAAAAGATTGACTGATCGACTCGAGCCTCAATCTTTCGATTGCTCTGGCAATGATGTGGCAGGCAACGCTGGCCGCATCCAGCACACGGGCGACCACACCGGTGCTACGACAGGCAGTCCTTCAGCGCCTATCCCGGCCGATAGCCGCCAAGACATGCGGTACGTTCTTTTTTTTTGAAACCCCCAATTATTGATGTGAATCCGGCCCCCGTTCATGCCCGAGAGAGCGAATATCGTTGCCCCGCCGGAAAATGGCGCCTTGCGGAGGTTTCCGGTCTGAGTTGTGATGGGCATTGGGAGGGATGATGCGTCGTTGTTATTTCCAATGGCTAGACTAGCCTCGACTTGCTCATATACATGGCCGGACCCTTCTTTCTTAAACGAATTGATTACTGCTATACTGCTATACTCCTTCTCTTGGACAGTTGGTGCTAACACGCTTCGGTTCTGTCTACATAGCTCCGCACACCATGACCCGAACCGCCGTCGATTATACCGTCAAGCGCAAGACGGGTACCGTTGCTCAACGAGGGCTGGACCTGGATAACATCAACCCTCATGTGAGAGCTGCCAAATACGCCGTCCGTGGTGAGCTGGCCGTCAAGGCAGAGGAACTGCGCGTGCGACTATCTCAAGGCGACAAATCGTTGCCGTTCGACAGCATTATTTTCGCGAACATCGGCAACCCCCAGCAGCTGGACCAGAAACCCATCACCTTCTTCCGCCAGGTCCTCAGTTTGGTCGAGAACCCGACTTTGCTGGAAAACCCCGAGGCCCTCAAGACATCCTTTGGCTACAAGCAGGATGTCATTGAGCGTGCGCAGCTATTCCTGAAGGACGTGAATAGCGTGGGCGCCTACAGTCACAGTCAGGGTGCTCCGATTGTCCGGGAGAGTGTGGCTCGGTTCATCGAGGAGCGGGATGGGTTCCCTGCTAAGCCGGGGGATATCTTCTGCTCCGCTGGAGCGTCGTCAGGTGTGAACACGCTTCTTAATGTGATCTGCAATGGGCCGGATGCCGGTGTGCTCGTCCCCATCCCGCAGTACCCACTCTATACGGCAACCTTGTCCCTGCTGAATGCACGGTGTGTGCCGTATAACCTGGAAGAGGAAAAAGCTTGGGGCACTGATGTCAAGGCCATCCGTGAGTCTCTGGTGCAGGCCAAGTCTGCAGGTACCAACGTCCGTGCGATCGTTGTCATCAACCCCGGTAACCCCACGGGTGCCTCTCTGAGCGCAGACGACGTCAAGAGCGTCCTCGACCTTGCTGCAGAGGAGAACCTCGTAGTTATTGCAGATGAGGTCTACCAGACAAACGTTTTCGTGGGCCAGTTCACCTCGTTCAAGAAGCGTCTTCGCCAGCTCCAGCAGGAGACTCCTGAGAAGTATGACCAAGTGGAACTGGCCTCGCTCCACAGTGTCTCCAAGGGCATGGTTGGTGAATGCGGTCAGCGTGGTGGGTACTTTGAGCTGGTCGGATTCAATCCCCTTGTTGCTGCCGAGATCTACAAGTTCGTCAGTATCATGCTCTGTCCGCCGGTGATCGGACAGTGTCTGGTGGAGATGATGGTGAACCCGCCCAAGAAGGGTGATCCTAGCCATGAACTGTACCAGCATGAGTACAGCACGATCCGGGACGGACTGCACAAGCGTGCCCTTGCTCTGTATGACGGTTTCCGAGAGATGGAGGGTGTCGAATGTCAAGAGCCCCAGGTGCGTCCCCTCTCCCGTTTTTAATGATTATCAAGTCTATCTGGTCATTAGTCTAATCAACCCACAGGGCGCCATGTACCTCTTTCCCACAATAACCCTGCCTCCCAAGGCCGTCGAAGCCGCTGCCGCTGAGAAGCGCGCCGCAGACGAATTCTACTGCATGCGTCTCCTTGAATCCACCGGAGTCTGCGTCGTGCCAGGCTCTGGATTCGGACAGAAAGAGAACACGCTGCATTTCCGGACTACTTTCCTCGCGCCTGGGACAGACTGGGTGGAGCGGATTGTGAAGTTCCATAATGAGTTTATGGCTCAGTATAAGTAGATGACGCCCTTGTGAACGGTTCAATGAGTCTCTGAATATATGGATACGGATATATTTGTCATTGTAGTATGACTGGCATGGCATGAATTGATACCTGCGTGATAGAATCTAGCGACTTTGCGTGAATGAGAATCTTTTTCATACCTCTATTTTTTAGTATTTCATCAAGCTTCAGCGATGCTGTAGACACGGCCATATATCCGAATCCCACTCGCAGTCATTCCGAGACTGCGGAATTCCGGCGCCTGTTCCGCGATTTATACAACAGGGCCGTCTGGCCCATGCAGTGGTTAACCCGTCGCCCCTCTCTCACTCTGCACCAACATGTCTTTTCTTGCTATCACTGGGGTAGCAATTCTCCAGATCCAAACCAACTAACTTACTAACTCTAATTAACTCCACCAACCCCTTCGGCACCGAAGAAGAAGTCATCGCCAAAGCCAACGACTCCCTGGACGGTCCCAGCGCGGCTGTTTTCACAGACAATATTAACCGCGCGCCCCGGGCCACAGCTGCGCTGGAAACAGGCCAGGTCATGGTTAATTCGTGGGCGATGCTCAGTACAAACTCACTGTTGGGTGGGGTGATGGAGGGTGAGTCAGGGATATATCATATGGGTGAGGATGTGTTGAAGGAGTGGACTACTACTGTTAAGGGTGTTAAGTATGATATTGTTTGTCTGGTCTCCAGATGTGTATATAGTATGGCAGGCCAGGCTGCCGGGTAGCTTGTTCATGAATTCTATCCCTTATAATTTTGTAGATTATATCAATGCAGGATCTCTCCTAATGCATAGTTATTGTAATTGCCTGATGTCTTACTTGTATGCGTTGCAAAGTCAGGTCTTGGGATTATGTATATAGATTTGGTTTAGTAAAACTAGACTAGATTTTACTGTTTTTCTCTTTCAGTTCAGAATCACATTTTGTTTGTTTCCTGTTAGTTATTCATGTCATGGCAGGGAATATATTTTTGTTCAAGTGAGCTTGTTTATATGGAGGTGAAGTCAAGCCTTAGCACCCATCTCCATCCTATCAATATCAATACGTAACCCAGCATTCCATTCCATGCACAGCACTGTATTGCTGTATTACCCATACGAACACCTATACGCACCTGCACATGCCAGAAAGTGGAAACAAGCAAGCAAGCCAATTCCTAACAAGCCTTTGCCACGAAAGCTTGTCTTGTATCCCTTGCTTGCAAGGGGGCTACGTATGCTCCGGCATATGTACACACCGCTAGATCGGATCATACATAGATCGGGTTGGATTGGCTCGGATCTGTTGGCTAAGTAGGCGGTTTAGCTGGGTTGCCAGCTGTGGATTATTTCTATGGATGTAGGTCTGTATGCATGAGGTTGCATGTACTGCACTAACAAGGAAAACAGGTCTATAATCTGATGGTCTGGACAATGGTAAGTCGCACAGAGGCAGAAAATGCAAAAGAGTCTAGCCAAATAGTGGTCCGAGTAGGACATATATCACAACCAATAAGAGAAAAACGACAGCGGAAGTTTGGAATATTCATTGATGCTAAAGCGTTGGACAAATCCCTCTGGCTAAACGAACAAGTAAGCAGTGCATCTATCATCATCTCTCATCAAGGTCGTGAAGACGGTGGTGGAGGTGGTGGTAAATCGCCACGAATATGAAGGAAGAATCGATCCGAACTATTGAGCCCACGAGGGTGGGTAATAAGTGTCATCCACTGTGGATCCCGAGTTGTAGATCGTAGCGGACCACGTTGGATCCGTCGGGGACGTTGCCATGGCTGTGTTCGGTGTCGAAGCTGGCACGGTATCATCGCTGGATCTGTTGTAGGATTCTGGCTCTGGTGGAACAAAGGAATCCGGGAAAGGCTTCGGTCCGACGCTAATATTCGCCTGCAGCTGGTGTTCCAGTGCTGCTGTCTCCTCGTTGGCTGATTTGAGAAATTCGTCGATGCTGACCGACTCCAGGTCATTCGACGCTAAAAGCTGCGCTTGGGGCAGACCAACAAAGGACGACGCAGAGCTCAAGCGAACATGGTCCATATCCGAGGCCTCGCTAACGCTGTGGAGATCATGCAGATCGCTGCCAGAGTGCCCCAGACTAGGGAGCGCACCGAACTCGTCCGCCTCCGAGATATCGCCAGAGGACGATGGGGCCGGGAAACCGGGGCCCATCGAATTGTAATCAAAGCTGGCGTACGACGGCGTCTGAGTACTTGTAGGCGCAGGCGCATCCGAGGAGTAAATCGGGAAACTGGACCAATCGACAGGCGGCGCGTTGAAACCGGCCGTACCAAACGGCACCTCACAATCCGGAGACGTGAACAACGGTTCCTGGTACGGATCTTGGAACGCCATATTGTTGACAGGTGAAGTCGTCGACGTGGAAAACGAGGAGAACATGTCGACCGGTGGCATGCTGGTGACGATCTGATCCAGACGAGTCTTGCCAAAAGCACTTGGATTCTGAATCGACCCGGACTGTTCCGAACCCGGCTCACTTGATTGTTCCAAGGACTGCTGGGAAGAGGGCGCTGCTGGCGGGAAAAAGGGGATATCCAGCGGGGGCACAGATGTTGGGTCTTCGGCGGTTGAAACGGGAGCACTCTCGGGGGAACCGTGTTCTGATTTGGCACGACGCTGAGGTCCAAGAATGGTGGACTGCGGTGGCTGCTGCTGCTCAGGGATATGGAAGGGAAGATTTTCCCCAACCACAGTCGATTGCGCCAGCGGCAAGTGGTCGACCGAACGGTGGGTCACCTCGGACGGTGAATGGATAGTATGGGAGCGAGGGATGGTATAAGGCAAACCACACTTGTGCGCCATGTCATTGTGCTTGTGAGGCGGTTTATGGTGTCCATCGCGGAAGACGGTAAGGGTGCTTTCCGACTTGGTGGAGGTCAGGGCAGGCTTCTTGGGGGGTTCAGCCAAGATCGAAGGTTGGGAAGGAGGAAGGCCAGTTTCTGGAACGGGATCTAGATGGTGTTCCTTTTTCAGCGCACAGATACAGCGCTGGCCATGACAGCAGCCACACCGCTGACGGGAGTCCTCTGTAATTCAGATCAGAATGATGAACCAGGGTACCATCACCAACATGCTCACGCTTGTGATCTCGCCTGTCAGGGGCGTGGAATTCCGACTCATTCTTGTGACAGTTCTTCTTCTTTTCACCACACTCGCACTTGGTGTGGGTTGTCCGTGACTTGCGTAGGCCGCGACAGTGAGCGCATTGAGAGACTGGGCGGCCCTTTTTGTTGATGTGGGTCAATGGGCGGTCTGTCGCAATCAGTATTGAGCCAGAGGGATCTTGACACGTAAGGGGCACATACCATTGTGGTGACAGCTGCTGACACGGTGACCCCGGACGCAAGCTTCACAAGCCCACTTCTCGCCATCAATAAGCATCGCGGGTTACTGATGAGAGAACATGCGACGATTCGCGGTGTAAAAGTTCGTAATGGGGCTTTTTTTATAATAAATAGAAAAAGAAAAGAAAGAGAAGAGTATATAGATCGAGGGTAAGAGAAATGATTAACCGAACAGGAAGCCCTGTCGGGGAAGAAGGTGAAAAGCCGTCAACGCGGGTTTCACGGGGTATAGGTGCGGTCCGTCCTTCACAAGACAGGACCGACAGTGCAAACAAATCAACTCCTAACAGCAGAGAAACAAAACAAGCAAGGGTATCTTCTGTAGTTCTTTTTGGTATCTTTCCAAACAAGCGATGTATGTATTGTATCCCAATGCGACAAGTGAAAATCGGATGGATTCGTAACTGAGATCACGCGTTTTATGGGAGGCAAAGGCGGAGGCAATCTCGAGACAGGGCAGGCAAGGTAGTCGCTAACAGCAATAAGGCTTTTCTTCAATGGCACAATGGCACATACACCATGCGACGAGGAGCGGAGAGTCCCAAGAGACAGTAGAAGAGGAACTCGGGGAGGGGGGGCCAAAGCCTACGCACCGTTTGGCGCCGGCCGTGAGACAGGACACCAAAAACCGGCTGTGGCGGCCAAAAGAAGAAGAAAAGGCGATCGATATCGAGGCAGAGTTGCGAACAAAACCCTGTATAGAAAAGAAAGAAGAGAAAAAAAAAAAGAAAAAAAAGAAAAGAAAAGAAAGAAAGAGAGCAAAGCGGAAAAGAGGAAAGGCGAGGAATAAATGGGGGGAGGGGAGAAAGTCAGTGACTGGCCCGAAGCGGTTTGGCGCCAGTGGGCCTTGACATGTATTATATGGTACGGTAATATTACAGGATGGACAGAACACGGTAAGCGGTGCGCGGGTGGCGGCTACGGGCGGCCGTAGCTGGCGAGTTAGTGTAAAGGACTGGACGAAATCATCTGAGCGTCAGCATCGTCAGCAGCCATACCAGAAGTGACTACTCCGAGTATGCCTGACGGTGTCTGCGGAATGTAATACTTATTTAGAGACCTAAGCAAGGCTGTGCCCACTTGGCATGGAGGCAACAGGGTAGCCTCATTTTATTTCAGTTCTCCAACTAGGAGTGCCGCAATAATACTGTGAGTATTCTTGGTACAGAACGAAGAACTCTGTGCCTTGGTTGACCACGGTCCCGATCATCGACAAACTTCCAGAAAACCTCGTTTCCATGTTCCATGCAGCGCAAAGGAACGGCTTTTGCGTCGTTGGCCTATTCTTGCCGGGGGCTGGCGTGTCTACGGAGTATACGGTACGGAGCACATGGTACCATACCGGTCGAGGTCAACGCACAGAAATATTACAGGCAAAGAATAATAATACTCTGGTGTAGAGTAACTGAGAGTACTCTGTAGGGTGAACTTTTATTATTGTTCATTATCCTCTCCGTAACTAGTGTACTCTGTCCTATCTTGCCAGAACCAGTTATGCTACCCTCCAATAGAAAAGAGAGGGGGGGGGAGGAAACTGCATCATGTCGTTACCGCCCGCCTAGAACTGGCAGCCTCCTTTGGGGCGCTTGCAGATAGTGCCGTCCGCTGATTGGCTCGCTACCGTCATGTGGAGGAGAAGCCCTGATCTGCACAGGCCGATGGAGACATCTCCCACCAATCAAAGGTAGCCTTAGTGTGGATGAAACCGGACTGCCGCCTTAACCAGAGCGGGAATTGGGCCCCACCAGCGAACGGACTCTAGCGGTTAGCCTCGCCTCTAGAGTTTCCGATCCCTCGTGCGGGCGCGATTCAATGGAAACATCTGCCAGAATTACCCGGCATATACTGCATACAGAGTACAAGTACAGCTATCCGGCTATAGGCGGCGGATATATTCCGTGGTCTATTACCCCGTACAATCGTAGTACGGAGCACACGAATCCCTCCGCCAAGTACTACATCCCAAATCCTCCCTATACTACAGAGTAGATACAGGATAACTAGCCCGTCAATGTGGAATTCTGCCACACCAATGGCAGCCTGAAAGAACTGGTGAAACCAACTACTGCAAGTACCCAAGTGTACTGTCATGTTGGCGAATCAAATAATGCTAGCTGTGGGCCCTACTCAACTCTATTTCCCGGGCTTATGCCGGTCTAAGGGCTAGTGGCTTACGATTTGATATTGTTGGACTTGGGCTGTTGTCTGGTGTTGGTATTCGTTGCCTCGGCCGTACGTAGGGATAAATGGCTGGATAATCACGAATGCACTGATATGTCCTTGGTCAGGACATGTTTCGGGATTCTTTTCGTTCATTGGCATAGAGGTTTGAGGGCAACACGGAGTAGCTACACATTTCGCGGCATTTCCGTCGCTGCGTCACTGTTTTCATAGCGGCTTCCGCCAACTTCCACAACAGGATTAGCGCAACTTTCAGTTTCCTACTTGATACTTCCATCATGGATTTCTGAGCCATAAAGCCTATGGTAATGTGCTTTCTATGTTTTTGGTCTGTCCATCCCTATCGCAAACCCATGTTAGGTACGCTCAGCCTCGAATCGCACCCGACAAGACAAAGTGGGCTGAGGATTTGAGTACGAGAGCGCAGAACACTGGCGTCGAGGTTCTCATCCCAATATCATTGATCACAGATGATCACAGACTACAAGGCCATTTCCGAATGAAGGCGACAGGAGTATTCTCGGGTACAGCTCAGGACTAGATAATGAGGGGATCCGAGCTCAGCATGAGCAAATCAAAGACGAGAGCATTAGGTCCTGGCACTAAAGAAGCTAGAGTCCCAGGCTGTGCTATACCTGGATCAGGAGGCCATTAAAGCAGGGTCGTCAAGATGCTTTGGTTGGATATGCGCGGGTTCTGTGCATTGGAAAATCGGATGGCTTGTGAAGCTCTTCTCGGCCCAATAAGCCTAGAGGAATTGATACAAGCAACACGACTCGAGGTTGTTTGATCGAATCATATTTGTAGCTTGTCCGCAAGTTGAAGCAGCAAGAAGGGCGGCTTTCTGGAGCATGCGCTGCGGCAAGAGGCTATACTCGAATAGGAATATTTCCTGCTTCTGTAATTTGCCGTCGACGGTATGGAGTACGGAGGTGCTACGAGCCTCCATAGGCTGCTCTGCGGGTATATACTTTGTGGCAATGTAACGGTGTTATGGCAGAAGAGCTAAGACTTGGGTATCAATATCAGACAGATGATTTCATTCAATACGCATACAAAGCCGTGCTGCGATCTTCGGCGTCTTGCATTATGCGCACTTGCTCTCTCCAGCCTCATACCCAGTCCAATCCCTCTTTGGCAGCATCTGCGCACCTAGTTTATAGGCTACTCTAATATATCCTCCGTGCTGCTTGCCCAAATTCTAGGCTCCGGACGGACCCACCCGACAGCGTATCTACGCGGTGACTCTATCCGTACTCCGTATTATTATGACCTCCATCGCACTACGTTGCCGCGGCGGTGATATGTGATATGCCGGTATACAAAGTAGACAGTCTTTAACTGTGTCTTTCGTAGTATGTGGCTGGTAGAGCGTAGGATGTATTCCGCAGAGTGCACTTGTTTCAATCGACCACCGTTATGTAGCCAGCAACGAACAGACATCATTATTACTCGTGCTCCGGAGTCCGAATAAAATCCAGACCCCTATTGGCGCTGAGTTTTGCCAATTCCAGTTAAATGTATCGAACAGCCGCGGCATCACTCCCACCCCGATTGGGACGTGCACGCTAACACACACTATGGAGTAACTTTGGGTGACGGCGGAAAGGCCATAAAACCTCGTGGTCTTTGACGCTCATTTTCGTGGCATTTCCATCGTGGCGTCGCCGCTTTAAAGCGACCTCCGGCCAATTTCCAAAACAGGCCAAGCGCAACTACCCAGCGTTTACTTGTACATCCAACGTTTCCTGTACTCTCGCATTAGAGAGTGTTTTTATCATGGGGTTTCTCCCAGGAAAAATTTATATAAACTCCCAAGTCTTGAATCCAACTGTACATTCTATCTTCCTCTCAAAACGACAACAGTTTTCACACCGGATTGATTGGTTTGTCAATACATTTTGAGCTATCTTGAATTAGAAGACTGAAAGTAAAGCTAAAGTCCATCACTGTGCTGAGTTTTCTGTCTTTTGCTCTCTGAACAGAGAGGTTGTTTTATCTATTCTTTTAAACAACGCTATAACCCTTGTCCACGAGAGAATCTGAGGCAACCGACAAGGCCCAGTCTAGAAAAAGTCCAGACTCCGGTGCATAACGAAATAATCCTGCTACTTGGCCCGATTCATACCATATGGCGGAACCACAGACCCCATCTGCCATATGGTGGTATGATCCTTGCCCCATGTAGTCCCATCTACACTGTACCCATGACTGTTCGGGCTCATGTGGACCATCAGACGGGACCCTAATGTCAGCTATGACACCTCTTATCCCCTCCATATACCCTGTGAAGGGAGAATCCAGGAAAACATAATCGCCAGGTCCAGCATCCCCTTTCACAGCGAAGCCTTTCAGTCGGATGGGCGAGTCTGGTATTATGCTGTTCTGAAACGGCTCGTTCAAAAACTCGATTCCATGGTCTAACTTTACCAATGCCACGTCGGTGTGAGTAATTTCCATGATGATTTCGCCGATTCTTCTACCGCAGGCGTTGGGGTGATACACGGTGGTACCATTCGGAAAGCCGTGACTAGCAACTGTCATAAACTTGTTCCCAATGGCATCCTCAACAAGAATGCCTGATGATGTGAGAAGCTCAATATTGGTCTCGGGGGATCTTCCAGAGCTCAACATTATCCCTGGACGCAAGGCTTCATACTGAGTATCATCTGCTTGAACAAGGGGATCTTTGGAACGAAAGGCTTGAAATGTACGAGGGCGGTGCATCTCATTTTCATGGAGATAAAAACACCCGCACCTACCGACTGATCTTGGTACAAGGTTCATATTGGTATCCGGGTCTTCCAGAACGATGACTACTAGGTTATTCCAGTATTGTAGTTCTGTTATTGAGATGTTTGCAGTAACAAAAAAGGTTTTCAGATGATCGAATATGTGGCGGGGGTCTCGCTCGTAGCGGTAACTATTGTCCGGAGCCAGTCGGATTCTTGAAAAACTGGGCCGGTCTAGGGGAGCTTCTGGCCCAAAGTCTCTGGCACTCTCTGTAATATAGCATGCGAGCCCGGCGACCATCAGTGGCCATGGGCGAGGTGGGAGTGGATGGACTTGGAAAGCAACAGCATAACGGCCAAGGGAAATCTTCTGAATGCCGGGGAATATCTTGCGTAGAAGCTCCCGGTTTGTGGCATCTGAAAAAGCAGCCGGATCAGTGCGCAGGTTGAATGGGAGTTCAATATGACGGGATGGAGTAAGGGCAAGGTAACGGGTTGGTGTCCATGGGTGAGGGTGACTGGCTTTTATCACCTGTCGTTCCTCTGTAAACCATAAGTTAACCTCCAGTTTATAAAAATTGAACAAAGTGATGTATGACTTACCGATTCTTCCTTGACTGGTACGAAAGCGACGCGCAGATGGATAAGGTGAAAAGTCAATTGACAGTATGTCGCTTTGTGGCAAGGAAGCAGATCGCGAAATAAGGGTTATTCCCTTATTCTGAGCAGATTCTGGAGATGGAGTGAATGAACGGCTCCCTTTGAATGCCGACGGCGTTTGGCGCATGGGGGAAACGGCGAGACATAAGATGTCGCCTCGGTTGGGAGTAGCCATGATATGCCACTTAGAAGGAGGAATCCTGCGGCTCTAAGCCTTTGGAAGGAAGATGGTCACAGCTCTGCCAATATACCCACCAGAGGATTGGCACTTGACGGGGAACTTGATGGATAGAATAGATAGTCGATGGATGTAGGTTGGTAGCTGGTGCTTGTCTAGGCGACAGAAGCAGAAGTAGAGTTAAGATTCGTCGCCGCCTACTCTGTAAATATTGCGGCGTGTCGGAATATAGAGGTTTCTGACATACAATTTACCTACTAATGCCTGATCTGTGCCTTGGATTGAGTCAGGTAGCCTTTTCACTCTTTATCACTATGATTGCTCTTAGGGCATACATATCACTCAATTAGCTAGTGAATGCCTTATATAGCTTGTTAGATAGATTACTGCTAGTGATCAGAGACCTCACCCTTTTTGCTCTCATATGTACTTCTGCCCCTTCATAAGCAAATGGAACACGCGTTTCTGACAGTATCTAGGAGGCTCCCAGATATGGTTTGTATTTAGTGGTTGATGCAGTACTATCACAGTTCGAACCTTTTAGAGCCGCATCTCCATCAATTTGAAAAACTTTTCCTAATCTAGCGGGGTAAAAGTCTGCGCCACCAGGTGTAATAGTGATAGTTACACCGCATACATGTACACAGTTCATCTGACCTAACAAATTTGAGTGGATCATACTGGTGGGAAGACTGCACTGGCAGCAGGTCCAAGACAATTACAACCTCAGACAACAAAATGAGGTGGCGCAATGAAGGGGCAGATGGAGGATCAGTAGCAAAAATGCCTCACCAAATCATGAGGGCAGCGCGGGAACAAAGTGAAAGGAGAACAACAGAAACTGGGTCAAAGTTGAAGCAGCGATAGAAGGCATCTTTATAGAGCACGCACGGCGGTGCCAAGCGGCAAGGAGACGCTAAACCCCACTAGGAAAACCATACCGTTTCCAGTAATTCGCCGTCACCCAAAAGCGACTAAGAGATAGTGGGAAATTACACAACTGACTCCCGTAAAAATCGGTGACGGATCGCCCCCGGTGTAGAGGTTAGTTGGAGGCTCTTTTACAGAGTAGTCTGAATGCTATCGTGGTGTGGTTAGCTTCGGGGTGTGGATTACGGTCCTGTTGAGATTCAGGGTCGGGATAGGTTACAGGGCTATTGATTGAATGTTGTGTAACTACGGGATATGTGAATGCAGTATATGAATTTTGGATTGGGTCCCTAACCCGTCTGGGATCCTAAATAGCTATACTGAATACAGAATATGATGGCACGACAAACTTACATCGGTGTTTGTCTAATAACTACTTCCCTAGTCTGTATGGTTTACTGGCCGTCGATATCCTTGCCTCTAGCGTACGGCGTGCTGACTCTAGAAAGACAGTAATGCTTTGATGGTCAAGCCCTTCGAGATATCCTCACTGTTAGTATATACAGGGCTTTTCTTTTTTTGGTGAGAGAGAAAGTCGAGGTCGGTGGTGGCGAGCCATCGATGCTCTGGTATAGCTGTTTGCGTATATGACCAGGTGAAGTACGAGCTACTATCTAGAGCAAAAGAATAGATGGGGACGTAAACATTCATTAACCTGCACACGTATTAGCATTATCGGATGATAATTATACCCTGGGCAGCAGCTGGCAACTCCCATTCCAGCATTCCGGGATCGTCGTCAATGGCTTCAACATCTCCCAAAAGGGAAGTTCGTCATGCTGCACGTCTGTACTTCATTCTAGAGTAGTCATGGAGCATACTGTAGAGCAGTGTTGAAATCAGCGTAGAAGCTCTGAGTCTGGCCTGAACAAAGGCATCACCGGTGGTCAGTATCCTCACGCCTCATCGCCAGCTGCACCATGGTATACAGCGCACCATCCGTGTATAAAGAGTCAAACCACGCCAGTCTGGCATCTAGAACTCGCTGAATCTGCTCGATTCCCAGCTCTCGACAGGCTCATTATTGCATCCGGCGTAACTGTCGAGTTCCTCCCGGTGGGAAATAGTATTAATCCGTCTGGACGCAGAAACAAAAAGCCGGACCTCCGCGTCGGATCACCACCAGGAAAAGTGGAAAAACTATATCTTGGTCCGATTTCCTCGCAGCGTCTTTTGCGATATCAAAATGGTCTTTCTGCGACCCCGGTGCGCGATCATGTTCGCCGTGTCCTGCTCTCTGCGGCGAGCGTATTCGGCGCTAGCCCCTTCACAATGCTCCCCGCCCAGGTAAATTTAGCCTGTAAAACCTTGCCTGCGCATCGCTTCTCTCCTACAACTTCTTCCTCCACCACCACCACCCACCAACCACCACAACTTTTTCGATCCGGTGCTCCGTTTCAACGCTAGAAGCACGGATTCGCCATGTCTCGATTCGATTCTGATGCGATGAATTCCCGCGAGCAGTCGGATATGCCACCAGCGCCCTCGTACCCGTCCCCCAACGCGGCGCAGATGGGCCAAGGCGCCATGCAATACTACACGAATCGCCAGTTGACCGCGGACGAACTATTGTCCGCTGAGCTGTCGCGCGAGACATCGGGCCCTGGCTTGGCCGATGGTTCGAGTAACGGCGTTCACCACGGCGTTTTGGCCGCGAATAGCGCCGGCAACCCGTCCGAAATGGGCCGTCCTTCGTCGCCGGATCAGCATCAACAACAACACATGCTGCAGTTCACGCCGGGTCAGCAGGTCGGCGCGGATCCAAATCACGACTTGAGCTACGGTGATCAGAGTGCAAGAAGGAAGCGGTCGAAAATCTCGCGGGCGTGTGATGAGTGCAGGCGCAAAAAGGTATCCTTTGTTTTCCCCTGTTGTTTGACGCGACGCTGGGCTGAATGCTAACCCCTATCGCCTCTGTCTAGGTCCGTTGCGACGCAAGCACAGAGTCGGGTGTCGAAACATGCTCAAACTGCCGCCGACTGGGTGTCGTCTGCCAGTTCAGTCGCGTCCCTATGAAACGCGGTCCCAGCAAAGGGTACGTCCGTCCATCTCGATTTTCGTGATATGACATGTGATGAGCTTTCATCTGACTAGAATGGGGCTATAGCTATATCAAGGAACTCGCCGAACGGTTGCACACCCTGGAGAATCAAATGCAACCCGCCATGGTCCATCCGGACATGCAGTACCAGGCCATGAACGAAGTGTCGCCCCCGAGACCTTATCAGGAATTTTCTCCCCCGATGGACGCCGGTCCCATCAATCGCAAGCGAACCTATTCCGTCTTTGAGGGTCTTCCAAGTTCATTCTCTCAGCCACCGTTCAACCCTCGTGGTTCCCAGAATGCGTTTGGTACGTACTTGTATTATCTCTACCCATAATTTTTTCATTTCGCCTGGCTGACTGTGACTAGACACCGCAGAGACCACTACAGATCCGTGTAATCCTTCCGTGATCGCTAGTTCCGGCCCCAAACCTGGCAATCTGTTCTGGCCTGTCGCGGCTAACGAGGATGGTATTCCGGCTGGGATGGATATCCCGGAGGTGTCCAAGCATCCCGACGAAGACCTGACGCCGTTGGATGTGGATGACGGTGCACTCAATGCGTATGTCCTCTTCGAGAGAAAAAAAAAAGATTATAGCTATTAAGTACTAATTGTTTGCAGTTACCACGTCAAAATCCATCCGGTCTTTCCTATTTTGCCACACTCCAAAGAACGTCTGCTGGAGGTCCTCCACCAGTGCAGCCGTGAGATTCAAGAGGTGTTCCTGTACACTCTTTACACCGTGACACGCACCGATATGGATCGCGTTGCTAGTTCATTCGAAAAAGTGGCATCGTTCGACAACGCGCAGGACCTTCTCTTGTACTACACTCGGCAGCCAGCACTGGTCCGTTCGACTCCAGTCAACCTGATATGGCTTCAGGCGACGCTGCTGATGATCTTGGATTGTGACTCGCGCGGTCCTGATAATTTCGTGCTCAAAGATGGCGTCCCTAAGCATACCCTCATCCAGACTGCCACCAAGCTTGGCTCCGATATGGCAAAGTCCCTTGGCCAGTTGAAAACCAAGCGCTCTCCTGATGCTGATGTCGATTCCGACGCCAATCTTACCCGGCGGAGCTGGGTTTCTCTGGTTATTCTCACGCGTTGGTATGCCATCAGCGTGGCTGACCCAAGTGTTCTTGGTAACTACGAGATTGGTGGTCGGGAGGATGAGCGTGTTGTTGGTTCTGTCACCACCGGTGTTGGCGGTATGTACAGTTTTCTCGTTGTTTACCTGTCAAGGCTAACGTTGGTCACTAGCATACTCTTCCTTCCTAGTCGAAATGGTCACATTGGCAACATCCGATCACAACATCTGCCAAACGAACACTGGACTAGGCCGCATGATCGGGGCCAACCTCGCCTCCTCCCTTGAGCGTCTGTCCGAAGTTCAAGACCTGCGCGGTTACCACGCCCCCGAGGAGTCATCACCCGACAGTTTTTTGGAGAGTCTGCAGAACCAACTTTACTGGACCATCCGGTTACTGATCAAGCGGCACATCTTCGTGTACAGCCCATACGAGATCATCTATAGCGCCGAAGAGGTTATCAACGAACTGCATAAGGCAACGATGCAGTCTCGCCTTGCTACGCCTTTCGACATCCACAGTCTGGCCCTGGCTTCCATGACTCTCCTCGAAGCCACGGTGCTTCCTGAGCACGCCAACGAATGCTGGGATGCCCTAAACAAACTCGAGGAGATCCTCGACCGTCGCGCAAAGCACTTCGCCGGTGTCTCCGAATTCCAGGACGTCTTTGCCACCCCAGGCTGGGACAACAAGATCCGCATCTTCCTCGAATGGCGCCGCGCCAAGTCCCAAGAGAGTCAACTACAGGACGCCAGCAATGCCATGAGCAAGACCACGCCTAGCACTACCGGTGCCGCCGGTGCACCCCCAGTTCTGGGCCCCAACGAACAGCGTTCGCTGCAGCACCTGGCAGACCTCGCAGTTGGCGCTGAGGGCTCTGTAGCTGCGAACGTGAACGCGTCCTCGCCACCTCCTGCCCTCCCTTCAACGGAGAATAATATGAATGCGACGTCGCCGAACCTTGCGGCTTCCGGTTCGCAGCCGCAGCAGGGTCGCGTCGTGGTTGATTTCACGTTGCTTACGAAAGAGGGATACCTTAATGTTTTCTCGGGATTGATTTATCGTCGTCCGCGGTGATATTCCAATCTGAGACTGGGATTCGAAAAAAGTAACTTGATTCGTGCTTCAACTGCATGGATTTCAGTAGGTCCCGGCCTGCTTGCCTTGCTTCTATTATAACCTGTTTTTCTGTACTTGTAACTCTATGAAATTATGCTGCATCCACGTCTTCTTTGGGCCCCCTCCGCTCTAGTCAGTTATATGGAAAAGCTTAGCTTTATTATTAACGGTGTTCGCTCAGTGTTTTCTATGGCCGGATATCTTTTCTAGGACGGCTGGGTATTTGGCTAGGTCTTTGTGATAAAATGGAATCAATGTTGTCCTTCTATGGATATGTTACAACTTATAAGCACTCTGTACTTAAAACGGCCCTAAAGTATACAGAAATACACACCTCTAACTCAGCACCCGGTACACTAAATAAAGTCCATATATATCCACGAATTAAGCAGAACCAGAACACAAAACACAACACGAAACATCACGATCAAGTCAATCAAATCACTAAAACAGAAAAAACACATACAATATCAATCACCCCCCAAAGGCAACCCTCTTCCACACCCCCTCCATATCCTGACACAGACCCAGAAAGTCATCGTCCTGAATATGCTCGCAGATCCAGTTCTCAAGCCGCATGATGCGTTCTGGCGTTGGCGCGATGATGTATGAGCTAAGATCAGAGGTTGGGCCGGTTTGTTGTTGCTGCTGCTGGGGGATGTGGTTTGGGAGGGTAAGTGTGATAGCATCCGTGTTTATGGGCAACGGTCCCTGTTGCTTTGCAGGAAGGGTAGGCTGGGTCAATGTGTTTGCGTTTGCTTGCGTGGTCGGTTGCGACGATGCAGGAAGCTCGGTACTTATGTTCGATTGTGGAAGAGAGGTAAGGCTGCGCTTAGCGCTTCCCTTGTTGGTGGTGGTGGGTTTCGAGGTTCGGGTCTTTGTTGGTTTCGGATCTGGGGCTGGTGGTTGAACTTCTGCTTCACATAGTAATCTGTTATTAGAAGCTGACATAACAAGCAGTTTTGTATCATACCAGTGCTAGTTCTATCTCCCTGTCTCTTTGTCGTCCGGGGCTTCTTCGCGGCTGGTTTTGAGAACGGTAGATCCCTTTTCGGGGGTAACAGTTGATTGAGGGTCTGAGAATCTTGGCATGCAGTGGCAGGACGAGAGAGTCCCTCGGTATCTCTCTTCTCTAGTATGTCCGGCTGGGCCTGCGAGATAGGCTGGGTTGGGATTTGGCTATTAGGGGCTGGTGGGAGGTCTGTGATTGTGCTGGACGATGAAGGGCGTAAAAAAGAGCCTGTCGACATGATACCTATTAGTGCAATCCATTTTATAGACATATAGTTCCGGAAGGTATACTAAGAGTACAGGATGATGATGTTCCAGATAGCTCCGTCGTCAAGGACGACGGATGAGATGGGTAAACCACAGGATTCAACGGCGGCAGGCTAGCCACACCTGAGCCAGTAGAAAGACTATGAAGAGGACCAGTTGTAGAGACAGCGGCGCCCGGCCGCCATTGGGTTGAAGTAGGTCTTCGAACTGGCTGTGTTGAGCTAATATTGGATTCCGAGAACGGACAATTGATGTTGCTCAGGATGGCAAGAGTTGTGTAGTAGTCTCGATCAGACGAGAACTTGACTTGGAATCGACGAACCTGCTCCTTAGATAAAAGCCACGTTAGTATGGAGCATTTTCAGTCTATGCTTGAGCAACCCACGCAATTGGCTCCTCTAGGGTATTTCACTGCAAGACAGGGCAACTTCACGATCACGGCGAAAATCGGCTTTGCCTGGTTATTCTGACTCGATAAGGTCTGACTGGCAGCTTCTCGCGCATGGTAAGTAAGATCGACTTGTTCCTATTGATGGTATCTAGGTATTAGCTTTCTGCTCTGCCATGGAGAAAGGCGTTGAAGCGCATTGCGATACCAGTATCTCGTAGTCTTGGAACACCGTCAGTAGAACTGTTGCAGGTGCAGTAGCAAACGCAGCTTGCTTCTCTATAATCCCGGTAATATCGCCATTTCCAAATACATGACTCCAGTTCAATGGGCCATTGTGATTGACTGCGGTGGTAGTATGGGAAAACTTCGCCAGAGGCAAACGAGCGAGCTGGGTGGTCTCGTGGGGTTGTTGAGGGGGATGATACATGGCTTCTATATCTCTGCCAGAGAGAACCCGGTCAGGCTAGGAATATACTTGTGTCATCGATATATAGGTAAATGAAGATGGGTAAAGATGAAGAGTTGCGTGGAGGATTGAGGTCAGACATGGTGAAGTGCGCTTAGGGCACCTGACGAGACAGCCATAGTATAGTCTACAATAGTATAGTCTACAATAGTATAGTCTACAATCAGCTGCTAGATGCCTTCATACTTCTCTTCAACATGCCACTATTCATTATTTCCAAATTAGCCAGCTTTTTAAGCCTCATCAGCACTATAATGCGCGAAATGAAGATTGGCAGCTGGCGTAGGGCTTGAAATAATGTTAATGCCAGGTAATTCAGGCAAAAACAATGACTCAGCACGCAATATCGGAACAACGGATTGTCCGATGCGCGTGAAGCCGTGATATTCGCGCTGACTTTTGGCCTGCTGGGATGGACCATAGCACCAGCTTGTGGTCAAAAACTTTCCAAGGGCAACCACCAAGGCTTTGAAAGCCGACAGCTGTTTGCTTCTGTTGTCGAGGGTCATATATTTCCGCGCCGATATATTCGCATTTGTCCCAGGGAAGGTCGCGTTCGCACTAGCCAGTCGCATTCTTCTTTATCCACTCGCCCTCCGATATAGCTCGATCGCGTCTGGTACTGGATACCTTGCGACAATTGGACTGGAAAGCCGTGGGAACGCGCATTTTGTGATTTCAAACGATCGAACCTATTCTCATCGATACCAGAGCCGACTGAATCGAATCGAACCCGAAACACGAACCAATTGTACTTGAATTTGCGAATAAGGGAGGTTCCGCGCTGTCGAATACGACAAATCTAGTTTCGTAAGCGTCTTAGAGGAGGAGCGTGGGATCTCGAGATATACTAGGTGGAGGTCAACGACAACGATTCGAAAGCGATTCGCGGACGTGCGCCCAATAACAATAAAATCAAGACCGATAGAAGTCAGCAGCATCGACAATTGCACTCTTTCGACGTGACGTGCTCGAATTAGCCGTGGTGGTTTCTGGTCAAGGACCAAAATGACCTCTAACACTCCGCGAACATCGATGCGAGGCAAGTGCTAGAGCAAATCGCGCCTTCTGCAATTTAGATACTGACTGCTTTCGAAGAGGGTTTGCGTCAGGCCCCCAAAGCCAACCAGCCATTTATCCCAGATACTGCGCCAGTGAGACGGTCTCGTCTCAACGCGAACGCATCTCCACAGCCAACATCGATGCAACACAGCAGTGCCACCCCGCCCGCGAACCCAAATCACCCTCCGTACAATATAGACAACTGGGAAGGAAGGGATCTAAGACAGGTGCCGATGTCAACGCGCGATGTAGCGACGCCAGGGAATAGGCCGGGCTTGTTCCTGAATGTGAATGACAGAGGGAAGGCCGCAAAGCAACCTGACTTTTATGATCCTTACTTTCCGCTGAGATTCATTGAAGTTCCGAAGTGTATGTTGGGGTCTAAACCAATCGATCAGGTGTTGTGAGCGTTGCTGACTATCGATCGAATAGCCGATCATATCTACAAGCGGGCTCATTACGGGTTGCAATCTGGGATCTCGGACGAAGTCGATTTCGCGCTGTACCACCTGGTCCAGATTTCCAACCAGCGGTGGGATAAGTTCAAATTTGAAGGTTTTCCGTTGCTTGCAGAAACCCTCATGGGGAAAGCATTGGATATCACATATCTTTGCACCGGTGTCAGGTGGGAGCTTGAATACGATTTTCGACAGTCTACTGACCGTGTCACTCTTCTCAACTCGTTACACGGCACTCCAGATCTCTTAGAGAAGATGAAAAAGATACCCACGACATTGTCAACTGACACGCTCGAGACCTACGAATTCAACCATCGTCTTCGAAATGTGAAAGAGGCGACTTTGGTCCTTCGAAACATGGTGTTATTGAAAGAGAATGCATATTATGTCGCTCGTTATGCCAAAGGTCTGTTAAGGGATTTCTTGGTTGTTCTTCTCAATATTCCGAATCAGCCTCGCTTGAACGAAATCAAAAACGATGCCTTGGATATTGCAGAAGAAGTCACAAAGTTCATGAAGACAGATCCACAGGATCCTCTTTGGATTACCCTCATTGGCAGCCTCGAATCACCGGATCGTGCCCACATTGTGCGCGCCCTCTGGGCATTGACCCATTTCTCGACAGAGATGGACGAGCCGGAGACGAACAAAGCCATGGACCACGTCTCGAAAGAAACCTTACAACAACTCTACTTCCACACGCTTCTCGATTTGGACAAGGATATCTTGAGTGGAGCGTTGGACTTCTGGTACCAGTATACACTATCTCCGGACAATGTCGAGACGTTGATGGATACAATCAACCTGCCCATAATTTTTGTGCCGCGCATGATTGCATTATTGGCATATGAAGGGCGACCTTTAAAGAAGGAAACGGTACTACAAGAGGAGAAGGTCGCTCCACCTCCATCTGAGATTCCTCGCGTACCTGCTGAACTCCTGAAAGACCTGATGGATCTGTCAGAACCTGAACGCAGTTCTCGCTGGTTGCGCTGCTGTTTTGTTGAGGACCCAGACTGCGAAATCACGCAGATTGCATTATGGCAGGCTTATCAGAGCCGATTTGCTGATCCCCGAGTTCCTGGCGGAAACGTCCTCCCCGCGGCAGAATTTATCAAGAATGTCAGTACTACCTTTACCAATGCTCAGGCCCAGGTCATCAATGGCCCTGGCGCGTCGACCAAGTTCATTATCAAGGGCATCCGGCCATTGGAGACTGCGTACTCTTTCCAGGGGTTCCCCTACCTTTACTGCAAGTGGGCAGACAATTCCAAACCGTCCAAAATTTGCCAACGCGCATTTACCACCCCGGCAGACCTCCGCAGACACGTCTTCTCCGAACACATGACCCTCACAGCCACCGAGACTCCTGGCCAGTATAACCTGGAGAAAGCGGATTCGCCCATTTACACCTGCCTCTGGGACAACTGCACTAAATTCCGTTCGTCTGGCCCCAGTTCCGACACCGCAATGGTCGCAGGTCATGTATCCTCACATCTTCCCGAGGATCGTGCCCCAGATGCGGAGCCACCCACCTCAAAACGCGCCGTTCTCCAAGAGCGCATCGTGCGCAAGTGGTTCTACATGGATACTCCGGTCAACGAGCGAGGCGAGCCTGTGGGGGTCGCTTACAAGGCTGCCCTGGTTCTGCGCAATCTTGCGAAGAATCTTCCCAGTGGCATTGCGGCTAAGTATAACGGGCTTCCATGGAAGAAGGCCGTGTTTGTCAGTCATCGTCCGAAAATCATCGAGCTGTGGGACCGCAATCGGTCACTGCGCAAGGAGCTTACGGAGTTGATCATGGCAATAGAGAAGGAAGCATATTATTGAGGTTGTCAAACCAAAAAAAACCAATTGAATGAGATTACCGCAGGGGCGTTAAGGAAAGAAAGTGGGAAAGGGCTTTTTTTGGACCTGTCGATGCTCTTCTATTTTTTATGTTTTGCTTATGCTATGCATTTATGCGGTGTACGAATAGATAATTCTAAGTTCAGTAATAGTAACACTCGTTATTTGCTGGCTGTACATGAATTTTGGCTTTTGGCTCTTTCATTTTCCTCTTCGTTTATTTGAATGAAAGTATGAAAGTATGATTCTGAGTATACAATGCCGAAGTGCTTCTTTGTTTGATCAAAAACCATTATTCAAAACTTAATCAGACCAGCCATTTGCCATAGATCCTCTCCCACATGTCTACCACATGGCCAGGCAATCAAGCTTTATTTCCAGTCGCAGGAACTCCGCATTCCGCTGCGTTTCCTTTCTTGGTGGCCGCCATAGAGATGGTCGAAATTTTCCCATCTGGCAGTGTGAGTGCGATCTCCACAGCCTCAATATCTGCCAAGTAGGTTACTCCCTTCCAGAGTCACAGTACACAGTGCTGCTGTCTTGCACTGGCCCTGTAGAGATCATTCAGTCAAAGATCAACTGGGCGGAAGTTTATCGTCATAGTCTTCCCCAGGGGTAGAGTTGGGGATCTCCATTGTGTTATTATTCATGACATGAATATTGTCATCCCATTCATCAATCAAAACTCCAGACCAGGCTGTCTGGGATAGTTGGTGCCAACGATAGGTTGCATTGTTGTGCTCAAAGACTTCTCCATGATAGATGGGGGATGCATTATCATCACGTCTTGACTTATTGGCTCGCTTAGGGGCAGAGAGAGAACCATTGATTTCGTCACTGTCGCGCTTCCCTCTTGTCGTGCCATCGACTACCTTGAAGGAGCTGTAGGCTGCAATGGAGGAGTCTACTGTGATGCAACCAACTTGGCTCGTGCTAATGACATTCGCGTCATTGCAATCATTCGAGCTAAAGAAGACCACAGTATCATCATGGTCTCCATTGCGATCACTCTTGACAATAACATCCTGGGCAATACCCACGTAGTCTGTGCGACAACCTGCCTCAGGTCCACCAGACCAGGAGCCTAGGAATTCACCTGCACAGTTGCCTGATGCAGTATCATAGAAGGCAAGGAGGTAGCCATTAGCCGCAGTGGCTGCGATGCTGATAGCATAGAGGATAGATTTAGGAAGTAGCATGTTTTGATGAGACCTAGAACTGAAGAAATAGAAACTATTCAATGATGACTTTCGGCAACTTGATGGATGAATGAATTATAGGAAACTGAGAATTCTGTCAATTTCCCTGGGCCTAGTTATGCCCCTCAGGCTCAATAGCACTGGACATGCATGCTTCGGCAAGGCATACCTTGGAGAACTGGTGTGTTTGTCATTGCAACATGGCCACCTACTGTAGGAAGTAAATGGCTCAATTTAGAGACCTTGTTGGTAGTAGACACTGGAAGGATTTATACAACACCAACATCTCCCTCGCTGGCAAACTTGTGATTGGTGTGATGCATGTGCTGCGGCATATATGACCTGAGGCATTATCGGGCGGCAAACTCTGTTTCTCTAGAAGTAAGCATCCAATAACAGTGTAGCTTGCTGTTGTGTTAGTATGACACTATCAATCTGACTTTCCGCCCCCAAATCTTTACATGCATGAGTGATGCTTGGCATGCACGCGCCCAGCCTTCCCCAGGTGACAGATCACTTCGGCCGGGGGGCAGCTCAGCACGGGTTGACTAAGGCAATGCTGGGCTGTTCCCACTACGGCTTCGTTTCAACTGCATCTCTGGTCATGCTTCTCTTCTATCGTCTCTATTCCACTCTCTCCTCTCTCTCCCTCTCTCCCTCCTAGTAAACTCCTAGGTACCTGCTTCATTCGCAACAATGCTGTCGATCAATTCACCATCTGATAATGACCCTTACTTCAAACGCTTCTTT
Source organism: Aspergillus sp. MA 6038 (assembly GCA_003004525.2). Classification (NCBI taxonomy): domain Eukaryota; kingdom Fungi; phylum Ascomycota; class Eurotiomycetes; order Eurotiales; family Aspergillaceae; genus Aspergillus; species Aspergillus sp. MA 6038. Next base: position 98,794 of record PQME02000027.1, read on the forward strand.
AAGATCTTCTGTATGATCCTTGATGCTGTTGTTGAGGTTGGCTTGCCAATAATGGCTGCTTTTGTCTTTCTTGCTTTTATAGTGTTTCTTTGTGGGCATGCACTAGGAATAGTTTCAGTGCCCCCCGACAGTACGACAGACCGACAGACATCGAAGGAAAAACAAGCAGATTCACCAGGCCTTCTACAAGCGGAGATGACCGACGAAGAGACACTGCGGAAAAAAGGAACTGATCCAGCAGGCCTTCAACAAGCGGTTGATGAGAAAACACTCCTCGAAGTTGAGATGGAAATTTTGAAGGAGATGCAACAAATACGGCAGGCAAAGTTGAATAGGCTGGTCAAGAGTGATGAGTGATTGAAGAAAGGAATAGGGGATCTGAATTTTTTCTTACTATGGTGATGGATTCCTCCAGATCAGACTTTTGGACTGGGATGGGAATCAAGTCTTTTTGTACAGCAGCCAGTTGCACATGGTCTAAATCTATATTCCATTTGGTAAGTCTGTTTGATACTCTTTGTTAAATAACAAACTGGGATCATGATATATCTATCTTGTTTATTGGTTGTGTTTTGTTGCTTATGTGCTCCATGACCTGTAAATACACTATGTGCACCCATTTATAAGAGAGATGTACGGAGTCCCCCCCGCCGCCCAAGATAAATGCCATTCAAAGGCAAGCTATGCTCTGTACCATAGTAATACCTTGACTGTCTGGTCTAGTGGCTATTTGCCTTACTACCCCTGTGGGTTTCGCGTGCCTGCCATCCACCCACCGATCCTTGTACATAGCATCGCTCTGGTCTCGAGGTGGTTTGGTCCATGACAGCGCTGAGTATAGGGGAGAAGTTTTGGAGGCTTTGTAAGGAAGTAAGATGGATGGTGCTTGGTTTTGGGCTCTGAGGACTTCTTATGGAGTATAGCACATGAGGTAGACTAGGAATTATTTCCGTTTCCTTTGTATTCTTTCGTGCATCTAAAATATAGCTGGCTGAGGGTTAGATCCTAGTTATGCGATTTATGCCTGGTATTATGTCACCTATGCATGTACAGGCTCCACTCTCTATTCTACGCAAAACGGCGTCATTATCAAGACCTTATCTTCTCGACTGCCCAACACCTCTTCAGCTTCACACAAAGGAATGCCCAGAATATCAGCCCGAATACGTTCCCGACGGCACACAGACAGAGACCTTGAAAATGGGTGACCAAAGCGACAGTCTCTTTAAAGTCAGTCAGTTCTTATCTTTCCCCTCCCACTGAGCCACCAGGCCGCACACAAAGAAAGACTCGGATTGCAAAAAAGGCTGTGATATGCATGACTGACCGCTGAACCTGGGGATTACATTCCCTGTTTCATATGCGTATAGGAACTAGAGAAAGTATACTGCCCGCCGCTCGACGCTGCCTTATTTACAGCTATTGTGTCCGACTATGATTTCGCGGATTCCACTCAGGTGCAACAACTGCGCGACGCGCTAGATATTCTCAAGCAATCCGCTCTGGAACAGGAGGATCTCCCATTTGATCCTTCTGGAACCAGTGGACTGGGAACGGCGAATAATGACGTGGACGGGATTGTATCAGATCGCAGCACGTCACGGAATGATACAGTCCAGTCCCAGGAGACGGACATCACCAGCTATGCTTCGGAATTCTCCTCGCTTAGCTTGTTGGATAATGACATGTCCAATAGCCGCTCGGAGTCTGCTGGATCAGCAGGGTATATTATCGGAGCGGATGGGAATGTCACACTGGCCGGGGCCAGTTTGGAAGATAAGACTGGGTATTTGGTAGAGATGTTCCCCTCGGTGGACCGGTTTACGATCGATCATACATTGAATAAGTCCGATGGGGACGTCGATCGCTCAATGGACATCTTGCTCAACCTTGCATTCTTCGACGAGCAGCCTCCCGACGAAGATGGAGGCAAGGTCTCGGTCCCCAAGGGCGTCGATGGATTTGAGGATAGTACGAATAGTGCGCGTGGAAAGGGACGCAAACGCAAGACGAAGAATAAGAGGAACAGGCCGCCTCCCTTCGATGAGTCTGCTTTGTACGCCGCTCAAAATGGCAACCATACTACCAACAAGTGGGACGCTGGACAGAAGGATGTGGAATTTATCCACTCGCGAACATCACCAATACTGAAGAAAGAAACTGTGACCTCAGCGTACCACGCCAGTGGAGCTTCGCTGCCCGCGACAATCCGGGCCCTGGCGACAGCGCATGCGCCCAAAGACGAGCAGAAAATCCACGATGACCCGGTTATGGCGACGCAGATCGCCGAACTGACCCAGGAGTTCCCATCGATCACCCCAATCACCTTTGCCGGCTTACTTCACATCACGCGAAACTCAACCTCAGCCGCCAACGAACTGGCAGCGGCTCTGGTGACCCGTCCATTGGCACCGTCCGTGTCGCAACTGATTCAATTCACCGCCACCCCTCTGAAGCTCGAAGACAATGACGAAGATGATAAATCAACACGCAGTCGACGCGCAGCAGCAGAACCCCGAGTCATCCGCGACTTCGACCGCGCACAGGGCTCCGCAGGCGTGCACTTCGTCGCCGGCGCAGAGGCCTTCTCCAAAGCATCGGTGGCCTACCGGCGCGGACGCTCCGATCGCCTGATGGGCGGAGCCGCGGCGTACTATTCCGCCGTGGGCCGGGACCATCTGGAGCGCGCGAAGCGCAACGCGGCCGCTGCTTCTGACGCCTTGGTCGACGCTCAGTCGACATCATCCATGCTGGATCTCCACGGCGTCTCGGTGCAGGATGCGGTCCGCATCGCAGGCGAACGGGTCCCGGATTGGTGGGAGTCCCTGGGTGACTCTAAGTACATGCGGGGGAAGACCGGCGGTCCATCGACTTATCGGATTGTCACCGGTGTCGGTCGACATAGCCATGATGGCACATCTCGTTTGGGCCCGGCCGTGTTTAAGCGGTTGGTCCGCGATGGGTGGCGGGTGGAAGTCGGGGAGGGAGTTTTTACTGTCACTGGTGTTGCTCGACGGTGAGAGCTTTTCCCATCATCATCTATGGTTGCCTAACTGTTGTCTATCTTATATGTGGGCTTTTTTTTTTTTTTTTTTTTGGATCTGTTCAAGATACCCTGGCAGCTTTTGTCTTCGAGTTATTTGAGCGATCTAACTGCTTTGTTTGTTTGACTTTATCATCATTTAATTCATATCTTGCATGAGGTTATGGTACTATTCTAAATCCTTTGCCTCGCAGTACCAAGACACGCCGTAGATAACTGCGTGCTGCTGTTGTCCTGAGCGTTACCTGTAGGTACGATTGTAGTTGGCGTTGAACCATGGATGGATTCTTATTTGCCGTGGATATGGCTCAGTTCAGGAAAGTATGCTTGGCTTGTCATTTTGGTATTAGTCTTGTCTAATGAGCTCACATATTTTACAATAGTGCTAGCTAGCCCTGTGCTCTGGATCCATAGGCTGTTGGGTTGCCACTGCTGAAAACCTTGGGTTAGGTGACAAAACTGAGCTAAACAGCACTACAAGAAAACAGAATCATACTGTCACCCATGACCGCGACAACGAATGCATAACTGGATAGAACTGAAGTCTTGCGCTCAAGTCTAAAAACAACACCCCAAGAATATGTGCAATTGGAAAGATAAAGAGAAAAATGAATAAAGCTTATAAAATAAAACATAAAAATAGATCTATTCCCATACGTTCGAAAACAAATCATCAGCGCCACCAAACCCGCCTGCCGGTTTAGGACTCGTAGTAGCCGTAGCTGTAGCTGCCGTGGAAGAAACCGGTGCCGCGCTTTCCCAGCCGCCGAAGTCCTCATCTGCCGCCACAGTCGGGGCTGGTTTGGCGGCAGTGCCCCACCCGGAGCCGACGTCGTTTGCGGTCAGCGTGGCCGGAACCTTCATCATCGAGGCGGCTGATGGTGCGGCAGGGGCAGCGGGCTCGGGATCCGGTGCGCTCCATGCGTTGCCTCCTCCCCATGGGTCGATGCTCGACGAGAGCATGCTGGCATTGACGGCCGGCGTCGAAACAGCGGGTGTCTCAGGTTGGGCTTTAGGGAGGGGCGGCGGGGGGGAGGGGTTGAGATTGAACGCCGACTTCATCTCTTCCTGGGGAGATCTCGCCGCCGCTGGCGGCGGAGGTGCAGCTGCAGCTGTAGTAGAGGGAAGGGGAGACGACAGACCAAAGAGGTCATCCGTAGCGGTCGGGGCTGGCGGTGAGGGTTTGCTGGGTTTGCTGGGTTGCGGGGGCTTCGATTGCTGCTGCGGCCGGGATGACGCAAATCCGGGGAAGCCAAAATCTTGTCCAAAAGAAGAGAACGAATCGTTACGGGACTGAGGCTTGGACGGAGGCCCTGTTGGAGATGCCAGGCTGTCGAATAAACTGACGCTACCACTGGCCGACGCGGTTGGCGAAGAAACCTTAGGAGCTGCAGGGGGGGACTTTGCGCTGGCAAAGCTTGTAAGATTGGCAAACGGCGAGGGTTTCTCTGCTGGTTTCGACGGCGGCGGGGAGGTAGTAGACGGAATCGTTAATCCACTAAACGCATCGGTCAAACCACCCATGTTCGGCGAGGAAGTAGAAGGGGGTGGCGGAGACGCCATATCCCCAAAGGAAGGCGCACGTTGATGTTGAGGCGGCTGAGGCTTTGCATAAAGCGACAAAATCGATTGCTTCAAGTCCGGCCGGGACATTCCCGCTCCACCCGCCGGCGTGGATGAAGTGCTGCTTGGACGACTAGTGGTCGGTGGCTGCGTGCTGCCAAAGAAATCAAGTCCCAGCAATGATTCTCCTGGGCGATTCTGCTTCGCTCCCGGCTGTTGCGGTTGCTGCTGCTGCTGCTGCTGTTGCGGGGGCGGTAGTACACGCGCTGCAGGTTCTGTCGTGCTGGGCCGGACCGGCGGAGTAAGGGCATCATCGTCATCGAACAAGTTAATCGATGCTTGCGGTTGATGTCGCTGCGCAGCCAGTGGTTTCGCAGTCGGTTCCCTTTGAGAGGCCGAGCGCTCGATCTTCGCTTTCTCCTGGACAACAGCAAGGGGCTGTTGGCATGTCAGTTCTCTCTGTCCACGTAGACCTTGCCAAAAAAAAAATCCAATTCACTTCAACCATACCACGTCATCGTCGCCAGTATCCAAAGTCGACGGGTCGGGGACGGGGCCATCCATGATCCACCTCTTGGAATCGTACTTGGTGCGGATGAAATTCTCGATCTTCCTGTTACACAAACCCTTTAGTCACGGTTTCTAATGCCGTAAATAACAGCCTGCCACGATAGCACTCACGCTTCAGACGGGATATGACCGGGCGCAAGTTTCGCCTCCCAATACCTATACACACAGCCGGTCAGTACAATCAATGCATCCTAACCTCGTTCTGCAACATGCAACAGCAGGGCCTCCCAACGCACTTGTTCGCTCTCGCGTTACCCCATTTCACCACACTCTGGAGCTGTTCATCGGTCCAGGCATCAAGATCCACGGATTTGACTCTGCTAATATGCGTGCCCATGCCCCTGTGAATCCCGGAGCAACGAATGCAGATAAAAATACCCAAATTCCAGGAAGCCCATCGCGGATCTAAACCAAAGCCATGATCAGTAATCCATTCTGTATACTTCATTGCACATTTGGGGGGGTCGTCGGGCAGCGGGTTAAGCAAGGAATGTACTAACGTTTGTTGCGCTTGCAATCGGCACAGGTCTTGTTGGAGTCGAGTCTGAGCAGAGTCTTGATGACCTGCTGATTTTGAGCAGCTTGGCCGGGGGTCGGACGGCGAGACATGCTGTTCGAGTCTGAGTAGGGGCAGAGAATCTAAGAATGATGAGGGAAGGAGGAGCGCACGAGGCAGAGACAATACAGTAATATGGGGTGGCTGTTTTCGGATGGCGGTGTGTGGCGGTGTTTCTGCCTCAGGCGTCTTCGATACAATAGTCAACTAGTTTCATGAAGAGATGAACAGCCATGCAGGATTCATTCACTCATACACCCAATGTCACAGGTAGCCCATGCTCCCCCTATGCACCATACTCCCCTATGCTCCATACTCTCTTATGCTCCATACTCCAACGACAGTGCTAGTTATACCCCAAAACACACTCAGGCCTTCGCCTTCGCCTTCGCCTCATCCTCCGTAAACCGCAAACTAATACTATTCACACAATGCCTCTCATCCGTCGGCGTCGGATACCCCTCCCCCTTAAACACATGCCCCAAATGGCCCCCGCAATTGTTGCATACGATCTCCGTCCGTTCCATCCCGAACGAGCTATCCGTGTACCGCTTCACAGCGCCCGGCAGGGAGTCGAAATACGCAGGCCAGCCGCAGCCGGACTTGAATTTGTGCGAGGCTTTGTAGAGCGGCGCGTCACAGCCGGCACAGGTGTACACGCCTTGCTGGGGTTGGTGGGTATCGTATTCGCCGGTGTAGGCCGGTTCGGTGCCTTTTTCGCGGAGGATGCGGAATTGTTCTGTTCATCATCTTGTTTAGTTATATGAAGTAGATTGGCGACTGACTGGCTTCTACACGTGGGATGTACGAACCAGGACTCAAAACAGCCCGCCACTGATCCTCACTGCGTTGATCGGGGTATGACATGCTCTCGTTCGACTCGGCGCTGGCGCTGGAACTAAAGAACGAGCTGAAAAACGGTATGGTTGGCGCAGCTTTGAGGACGTTTGCCCCAGAGACTGGGAAAGGGAGTTTGCTGAAGTAGCGAGAGGATGCCGCGGTTTGGCGTCTGAGGGGTGATAGAACAGTGTTGATCGAGGAGGCTCGGAAGAGAATAGTGGTCAGGTTCTGCACACGCATCAGGGCGAGGTTTGTTGGCAGAGTAAGAGCACTGAAGAGTTAACCAAGAGATATTACAAGTACGTACAGAGTGTTTTGCTAGAAGTGTCTCGAATTCAAGACTCGGAGTCGCATCATTTGCCGTCGCTTTACGTCATCATGCGGAGGTCTGCTGCCTCTGCTCAAACCCTAGCTAGGACTGACTATACGGAGTAACATGAAGTGAAAATCTCAAACTGCAAATTATAGACTGGTATATGTGCAGAGCAACAAAAAACTATTCAACAAACACCATAATTGCATAATGCCATCACTAACACCAATCCCGAACTAATCTAACAAAGGGAAATAGCCATTAAGCATTCTCCCACATTTCTCATCCTTCACTCGTCGCTGACGCTTCCCCAGTTCGCGCTTACAGCACGACAGGAGTTGGGAAGGCCGAAGGGCTGTGGCTCGGAGTGGGAGCCCAAGCGGGAGTGCCAGAGGCAGGAGTCCAAGAGTAGGTGCTAGAGGAAGAAGCCCAAGAAGAACTAGGGCCCGAAGAAGAAGCACTGCCGAAGGGGTTGGAGCCGAACGGGTTAGATCCGAATGGGTTGGAACCGAAGGGGTTCGAGCCAAAGGGGTTGGGGCCAGCAGCGCCGCCAGAGGGAGCGGGGCCGGAGGGAGTGGGAGCAGGACCAGAGAAAGGGCCACCGAAAAGAGTACGGCCGATGCCACCAAGAGAGCCGGAAGGAGAGCCGGAAGGAGAGCTGGAAGGTGTGAAGCTAGAGGGAGTAGCTCCCGAGGAGGACGGCGAAGGAGATTCCTGGAGTCCTTCCTGACCTTCCTCAAAGGGCTGCTCGCGCTTCTGGAAGCTGCCAGTGGGTTCAGCGTGAGGAGGGAACGGTGGCGGGATGCCGGAGGGGAAGCCAGACGGGGGCGGGCCGTAGGGGAAAGGGGTCTCGGAGACTCGGTGGCCGGGAAAAGAGGTCTCGGAGACGCGGTGACCGGGAAAAGAGGTCTCAGAGACGCGGTGGCCGGGAAAAGAGCGGGGGGGCGTAGGCGAGCCAGAAGGACCAGGCGCGGGAGGGAAGTTGGAAGGCAGGTCGGAGGGAGCACCCTCGGGAGAGCCAGAGGGCTGGGGCTGAGGAAAGCCAACAGGCAGAACGGAAGGCGTGCCACTGATGGACGACACGGAGCCAGATTCAGTGGGCGGCTCCTGGGGGTTCTGTAAGGGCCTGGCCATGGACAAGCCAAGCAGGCTCAGGATGAGCGCAGTAGTCTGAGGCTTCATTTTGATCGTATGCGGAAACGGGTCGTTAACAAGAAGATTCAAGTCGTTGATCAGAGGCTCAATTTCACAATAATCCAAAATCAACAACGGAAGTTTGATACAGTAATCGTAACCAAGTCGCCAGGACCGGAAGTAACTAATAACAATAATAGTGAGATGTTTTTTTTTGTACAAGAACAGAAGAACAACTGACACGGGGGTTCTCTGGAGGGTTTATATAGACGTCTGGGCCTAAAACACCATCAACAGCCACTATGACCAAATGAGAAATAAATGGGCTGGCCACAGCTTCCGGGAGGCAAACTCAAGACAGCCATGTGGAGTCTAATTGCATTGCTTGCTTGGACGCTGAGATTAGAACAGCAACAGGCAGGCAGCATCGTATCCACCGAGAGGCCGTCCGTCTCAGCCCTAGTGGGATTGTCCATGTCGGAGGATGGCTCAGAAGACATACGTAATCTGGGTGGTGGAGGAGCAGCTCGTATGCAGGCTGATTTCGGCTGTGCATCTGTAAGCACTTGTAGAACTGTTCTATTATTGTTGTTTATTGCTATAGATTGACGACTGTGGTCGCTACTATTATCTTACTTCATCTTCCTGCAGGTGAGACCTGGTTGTGTTGATTAGTACTGCATCCATCGCGATGGGTCTCGTACGACGGCTAAGGCATGGGGCAGAGAATGTATTGTTGACGATCACTCCAAGGTCGACGACTGTCTGTTGCCTGCCCACACTGGCCGGATTCTATTTCCATCGCAGCTTGCGACAATTGATGGCATCTTGTGTTGTACTCAGATGCTTGGCTCGCAATACAATACATACGTGGCGTGCTGATCAACCAGGCTGGGAGCACTTGCGCGTTGTCTCTCCAACCCCCCGGAAGGTTGGCGATGGAGTACAGTAAAACTCCGAAGTCGGACGTTGATTAAGCCCATTTTACATTTCCACATGCATATGCGTTCACAGTGGAACAATCTCTTCATGGAACACGCCACAAACCCTTCTGAAAAGAGGCGGAAGCTTGACACTCCGTTCTTCACCAAAAAGTCAAGTTAAATGAGAGGCCAGGCCAGGCAACGTGGGGGCAAAACACACCAGTTTCTAGTTGATTCCTAAGCGGGTGTACCGGATTCCCGGAGTGTCCGGTTCCTGGACAGTATTGGATACGGGTCAGCCATTGTCGGACACTCAAGATGAGATCAAAACAATGGTACAAGCCAGAGTTCAGCCCCATCCAGCCAAGCGACGATCGATGAATCAAATGGGAATATTCCCACGCGTGGCGGTGGCTGACCCGTTAGTCGGTTTTTTTTGCCGATCGATGACAAAAATAACAACGACGGATGCATATGCCTGTACTACAAGTAAAGTATACTGGTAGAGAGTACAGAGTGAATGTACATCCCGAACAATAATAATCTCTCAGCCATCTTCGTCTTACTTCCTTCTTCCGGCCCCCTTGCTGGTAAAACCTCACCCCGGAGTTTCAGCATTGTTTGGAAAGAGGGTGGTGGGAGACAGGAGGGACGATCGACAGCAACCGGTGTCGCAGGCGATACCCTTGAATACTATCAATGCGCGACAATAATAATATAGTTAATGCAACACTGGCCTCATCTCTCTCCGCCAAATAGATTAAAGTGCAATTTCATTAATCAAGGGACAGGGACACAAGCTTTCCGTCATCACTCGTCACCTGAAACGAGTTTCAAGTAGGGGATTGGACTGTGTGCCAGGTCTGTGACTGACTGCGATTCAGGTCTGACAGGGTCAAGGTCGAAAAGGGGAGAAACGAGGAACGAGAGAAAAGAAAACGAAGAAGGGATGGTAGTGAGGATAATGGTGGTTGGCAGCCATTTGGCGATAATCTTATCAATCAGTAGCGAGCATACCTTGGCTAGAACACACGCTAGAATTACGGAGTACACTAAGTTGATTAAGATTTATTAAGTTGGCGATAGCTTTAACATACATAGGGATGACGTGAGCTGGTTATACCGGCCCAACCGATGTAGACCATTGCAGACGCGAGGTGTAGTCAAAAGAGGAAGACATCCCAACTGACTTCTGCCTCTGCTGGGACTGAGAATGCATTGCATTTGGAACACTGTCTATTCAAACGTTGTGATTGAATATGCGGACCACCTTTAGCTTTCGCAAACAGTGCCACGTTTGCTGGTGTTCAATTTACAATCTCCCTCGGACCCAGCCCAGCCCAGCACTTCCTAGACTCATGGCAGCACCCCCAAACTGTACAACACCATTGACAACTGTAATGCCAGTTCCTCCTGCCGCAGCGCTCTGTGCTGCGGCAAAAACACTCCCGGAGGCAACATTACCGATAAAACTATGAGCAGCGGCGGCTATTGACCCTATAATCCGTACAGCACGGTTAATTACTCCAAGTTCAAGACGGAAATCAATAAAAAGCGATCTGTAGGTTCCTTCTAGAATGTTGCACTGACCTGTCTGGATACCACTTGCTGTAAATCCCATGCTGGATAGACCCGGGCCCACAACCACACCTGGGACAGCAAACACAGCAACACCCGTGGCTCCTACTACTGCGTAGGTAATTGAAAGAGGGTTTTCAGAACCGCATTTGGCTGCCTGGTTTATATCAATAGGGATACTGTGATGCACAGGGAGGTGCTTACCAACCTGAGCTGTAAATTTAGCGGATGCCTCGAGGGTGGGCTTGCCATAAGCTATGACAAGCTTTCCCCCCTCCAGTCCCGCTTGGGCGAGCTTAGTGCCTCCGGAGATGATATCCTCAGGCGAAAGCTTTGGTATAGCCATGGTCAGGAAGCTAAGTATGATAGAGCCTTTGACGAGCTGTGATGTTCAAGGCAATAATCAGCCTGGTTAGGCGCGCACAAGGAAAATGGATGAAGGAAGCTTATGTACTCCTCACTTCAGACACAGCAGGCCTTTGGCCTATTATCAGACTGTGCAGGTAAATTGAATAGGATGCAGACTAGGGAATCTAATCAAAGAGAACTCTGAGTCTGGAGAGTAGACATTACCCCGCACCAGGACTATGTAACTGTTAGTGTGTTGGCAAGGTAATTCTGATGCTATTTGCAGCAGCCTCGTCTCCTTACTAATCATTTCTTAGAATGAGCTATCCTTGTATCTCCAATTTCCCTTTATTTACTTATGGCCTAGGATCTGTGCAAATCTCAACATGAAGTGGTTCCCAGATCACCGCTGGATAAACTCTGAGCATACATTCCCAGCACGAGAAGCACAACCCACCCCCACCACCTGGATACTCAAAGAAAAGCTCAGTGAGAGGTTCAGCCAGAGTCCCAGGGAGAGTGCAGTCAGCCCAAACGGTCCATGTTTATCCTGGGGAACTTTTATCTGCGTGAAGAAGGATGTTCCTGATTTGAGATACATTATGAAGGTTTTCATGCAGTGAGTTATACATAGATTTCATAACAAGACAGCATACAATGCTACCAGCTAGACTGCAATCATTGAGTAAACATACTAATTCAAGATGTACGAGGAAAAAAGAATCCCCTGGTCGGACACGGAATTAGACACTCCAGCCATGCGAGCCACCCAAGCTCGCACAGATACCCCAAGCGTCGTGAAAAACGAGAAGACCGCACTCGCTGAGTTGACACAGAAAGAATGCAAGTCGACGCCATGGCTAGTCGATTACTTTCAGACCAGTCAGTCCATGATGAATTGGTGCCTGGTGGGTTCATCTTTTATAATCTGATGACTTTTTGCCCGGGGATTCCACTGGATCGGTTCAGACAGAAGCCGTTTGAGGAAAGGGAGGCGATACGGGAGGCGTTTAGGGTGGCTTATGAGTATGCTTCTTTCCATTTGGTCCCTTGTCCTTTCTTTGCCTCTATGCCTCTATTCATTGGGAGCAAGCTGATTGTTGGCTAGGGAAACGCTACGATGCCGGGTTCTTAATATTAAGCGTGGGCATGAAAATATTCTCTGGGACGCGAGCAATGGAAGATGGTGAGCTTGTCCATTTCAACGCCAATATGTAGCATTTTCTGACTGCCTCATCAAGTTATATTGTTGATTTTACGTGGTGGAGCAGACCCATATCTTCCTCGCACTGGGGAGAGCATATGTTGAGGCGGTGGATGTTACACGAACGGCCTGCTCCTCGTCAATAGATATCAGGCCAGAGGGAATATCATGAGGTTCATTTATTGCAGATGAGTACAAGCAAGCAACATAGTATCTAGACGCTGAAGACGCTAATAGGGGATTCAAACTGAAGGCACGCCATCCTCGTAAAAAATAGAAAATAAAAAAACAAAAATAAAATATGGTTGTCCGAACGTACTGCATTGGGCCGCTCTTGCTTTAATGCTGTAACTAGCGACAGCTATGGATTCGAACTAGAGAGTAGATAACTTGATAGCCTCGGGGGAAAGTGTCAGCAAATCATCACAAAAAGTCAATGTCAATGGGGCCGAATTACCATCATCGCCTGTAGCGAGCCACCTTCTCGCCGTAATGCGTTCCATCCCAGCTACCAGCCTGCAGGGTGGCATTATACGTGCCAAGAACATCCATATCGCTGTTCTGAGCTGCCTGAGTCGCGTCGATTGTATACTGCCAGGCGGCAGGAGCCTCTTGCGAATGAATGCAGGTGTTCTCTACCACCAAGTAGCCAACAGTGTCAAGAAGCGCAGAAAGAACAATAACCTCCTGAAGTGTACCCGTGGCTCACGACTTTTCACCCCTATCCTGGGAGAGCTTGACGCCCTTGACCCTAGCACCTTTGTCGGCCGTGCTCCTCAACAGGTGGAGAAATTCACCTCAACTGAGCTGAAGAATGCCCTCAAGCCGTACAAGGTTTCTCTGGCCAAGGGAGAAACTTGTACCTTGCACGTTTGTTTTGCATATAACAGGGGACTGGATGTCTGCACATACACCAGTAGCATAGATCATCTAACGCTGTCTACCTAGGAAAGGACTTGACCTGAGGAATAGACGCAGGGCTATAGACATCTACTTATGAGATATGAGAACCACCAAAAAGGGAAGAAAATAGTCTTTTTTTTGGGCAGATAAGTACATAGATTGTATTAATGCTTATCTCACACAATAATTCACATATTCAGGATTTCAATATGGCCAGGGGGATAATGTTGTAGAGCTAGAAGCCATAGAGTAGGGAGTGTTTTGTCGTTAGGCTAGCACTATTGGGGACTTCTGAGAGGAGCTCTCCAGGTGAATCCGCAGACTCATTCACCACAGGTCATCCAGCACTGAAAACATACCCTTCTGCTTTACCAGCACCCCTTTCCCAAGTTGCCCTTCATCAAGACAAACTGCCTCTTGCCACAACAAACAGGAGAACAGCTAAGCAGATCTTAGAAGATTATATTGATGACCTGGTCTGCCACTAAATTTGACAGTCTCCACTGCAATACACGACTGTACGTCCACACCACCATGGACCGATGGTCTAACTTTGGAAAGAAGGTGAGACGGTGCGTTTCCTCCGCTGCACTGCGAAGAAGCCATAGAAAACGATGCAGAGCGGCGTAACTTCCTGGGCAAGAAAATATAACTAGTAATTTGGAATGACACCCATTGCTAATATACAGATTTTTGCATAGGACAAATTGCGAAGTATATGTTTCACTCTATGGTGAAGTACGCCTTTATGACAACTTATGAGCACACAGTTTTCCTAAAACAAGAGGCACATCCTTCGATCCCGGGCCACCATGTTTGTGGTTCTCGCGGCCTATAAAGAGCAAAACCAAATCCCAGCAATTACCAATTCTTCAGAGGCATCATCCTATTATGACAAGATTTTAGTCCGAAAGGCCTTCTTTTACCTTGTATCAGAAGTTGGAGCAGGCAGATGGCAGTACACCAACAACATGGAACCAGATGAATGGTACTGTAAAGAGGCATATCACAGCACCGAAGATATTGATGATGTCCTTGATGATCAAGATGCTTGAAATGACCAAAACAGTCCAAATGGTGCAGCTGTTAGGGAATGGCCTAGCCACCTAACAGTGCGCTACTATATAAGGCACCTAGGGATGTCTGGCTTGCGAGATATAGCGGTCTTGTTGGCCTACTGGTAGGAACAGTCCCTAGGCTGTCCTTAACAGCAGCATCAGATGGTATTTGCAATAGATATGGGAACAGTGTGTAATTAATAAATTTCCTTTTTTACAATAAGAGTTATTCATTTCACAAGATTGAGATATATTTGTTGATGCGAGTAATTTATACGGTTGAGAAGTCAAAGCAAAGTCTGATAGGGCTAGGGTTCTTCGTGACACTCTTGGAAATAAACAGATTATAGAAAGCCGTGCTTGCTCCTCCTTTCAATATGTATCTAGTTCAATATTATTCAATATCTCATTATATATGCCACTTGGGTAAGTCATGTGATAAATAGAGCCCTAAGTGCTAGAGTATTATGACTTTATTTCTTAACCATGAATAAATCCACCATCACACGAGGAATTTTACAGTTGGAATTTGTACTAAAGTAATAATTAGATTGAAATTTATCCATGGCTTCAACTTCAATCTATGTTGTAGAGAATTGATGGTAATATGATGGAATAAAAATGAAAAATCAGTGGCGCGGCATACAGAGAATGTTGGGATTAAATAAAAATTTCTCTGGTGTTACAACTCCGCTCTACTAAGAAATTAAAAGAATTTATTGCAATTTGGCCTCTCTCAGAGCTGTATCAGCTCAGTGCTCTGGAGGTCAAGCTGTTCGACACTGACGAGACCGACATCCAGCTGGTTCATGGATACATCTTCCCGCAGCCTAAGGCTAGATTCTAAGGGTGTGCAAAATATCACTTGACTGAGCTAAACATATGGTTTAGTTATGGCTGAGTGGACAAGAAAACCTTCTTTTCCACACCCTTTCATTGTATGTATCAAACAGCTCCCCGGGCTGCAGCTTTGTGAGGTTTAAGTTGCTGTCAGTCCCGCCTCCTAACAGCGGAATGTCTCGGTTTCAGATACGGTGATACCTTTCCCATTTGCCCCTGCTTTTCCATTTTGGGTGACGACGGATAGACCGTAGATGGCATGCATCCTTGGCTTGGATGCAAAAAATTCAAGGAGCTTGCTAGATCGTATCTGCCACATTTGAGAGTATTATTGTTACTGACAGAGATTTTAAACCCTAGACTGCGATTGAAACTGTGATCACCCATCTCGTGATAAATGAAAAGCGATGCAGGACTCTATAGGATGAGAGGGCTACATTCTGGCGCAACCACCCCAAGCAATTAACCTCCCGGATAGCTCTGCAAAAGCCACCCTATCTGACGGCCTGCATTTACGAGGGTCTCCGGCCGGGTGCTGGGTCCATGGAACACTCACTACAAAAAGGTCAAGATGAGATATGAGAATAAAATGGACAAAAGAAGATACTAATAGGGCCAGCCGGGCTAACAGGACCAGCGATACTGAAACGGCCAACGGGGATAAAACGGTGTCTTGTAAATATCCAAACATATGACGTCGCTTGACTCAAATTCTATCAAGATCTAGTGTCAGATAGTCACATACATTCTTCACCTCCCTTTTCGCGTTGGAGCCCGGAAAGGACTCGACCACGCGCTCACAGAGCTCCCCCCAGCACGCACCTGGGTGTGCATTCACAGCACCTCTGCCATCTGGGGCCTCTGAGGCGATGCGCCAGCTACCTCCCAATGGGCTTTCCTTAGGTGCAGACAGCAATGGAGCAACACAACATCCAATTTGAATGGGCCCCTGGCCACAATGGTATCAAAGGTAATGAGGCTGTAGACACACTCACCAACCAGGGCACACATAACCCCCTCCAACTGATTGCCCAGACTCCCTCCCAACTGTCAGCAGGATTTGGTCAGTCTACTGGAAACTACAGAACAACACCTGCCAGGACTGGTGGGAGAAGGCCTCTGCCAAGCTATTCTGGTGGTATAAACACTGGGAAAATAATAGCACCTACAAAGTCAAACCCCTGCCAGAACTTGATCTGCGCTGCCCTGTCCTGCACCAGTGGCTCACCCTCCGGTCCTCACGGGGACTTTGGTTGGTACCACCAGAGGTTCAACCACAAAGATGCCACACTCACCTGCTCCTGCGGATGCAATAAGAGCCCCAAACACCTGGCCCTCAGCACTAGTAAGAGCCTGCCAATCGCAGGCGAAAGATTAGCGGGACTTGCAAAGCGGCCGCTGAAGTAGCTCTTTTCGACCGCCTACTGACCGTCACATCGATAGAGAGTATGCTATATAATCTACATTTCAGATTAAGGATTCTAGCATCTTAAAAATTCAAATTTTTGTTATTTCAATTTGGCCGCAATGACCCGCAGTAGGTCCTCGCTTACACCAAAATTTGGTATAAAAAGTCACACTGGAAAGAAGCCAACGTTAACCACCTTTCCCATCATATCATATCATACGATATTGATCTCCTCTGGTATATCCCTCATACTAAAGTGCGATCCTCTCTGCCTCGCACGCGCTTCATGTTGGGCTTCTAACGCTTTCTGGTCGTCATTCATGGTTTCAATCGTATCTCGCTAATCATATCAGCCGCCCTGTCCCAGTACAAATAAGACGTCGACAAAGAACTGTACCTGCATGAATGCATCCATGCTTGCAAAGTCTCCCTGGTTGGTCTCCTGGCTACCCTCACGGGCTCTCTCGTAGATCTGGTCTCTGGGCCCGTTGATGAGGTTCTTGAAATTCATGCTCCAGGTGGTTTTGGGTTTCAAGTTGGATGCTCTGTCCCAGGGGTCCATGTTGGTCATTTTGACTGATACTTATGAATTTGCGATACAATTATTTCCACGGTGTCGAGATTAGATATTTGAATCCGATATCTGGTGCTTTATATTGAACTGAACGGGGTGGCGTTGGCCTGACATCAGGACCAGGTATCCAACGGTACACGCGGGGAAAATGAGCGCATGGTGATGAGGACTTCTGAATCCCATCAGCATAGCTATACCAATAAATTCATCTTTTGATCATTTACCACTGGCTCTGAAATCATGATTCCGCTTCAGAAATCGCATGACACTAATCCTAATAAGGTTTGGTCTAGGTCTTCGCCACTTATAACTATACTTTGTACAGAGTATGTACAGATTAACGCATAGCCCTAACAGTGTTTTCTGGTATGACAGCAGATAGTCTTACCAATCTTACCAATCTTACCAAGCTGCTTTGTACAGATGTATTCAGCCACTTCCGGAGCCTTATCGATATGATCAGGGATGATAAGGGCGATGAAGAAGAGAAAAGAATTCGAGTTGATGATGTTTGTATTCGGCAAATTTCTGCCAGTTTATCCAGCCAATCAAGTTTCAATGTCCCATCTCTATCTTTCTGCCTTTTCGGGCTTTTCTACTTTGTACATTTGTTCAATTTTGTAGGTTGTTTCCCCTGTATTTAGAACCAGTCACCTCATGCGAGGGGGTAGTTAGTACCGCCACCCCTTCAATCAAGCAAGCGGCTACCAGCTTTTCCTGCATGTAACTACTGCCGAAATGGATTTTCACCAAGATGACCCAGAAATTCGACTCGCTGTCTCTGATCGGAATTCATCGTAATTGAGACAAACAAAGGAGAAACAAGGACTAGAAACAGTCCGGCCCCTGTGCTCACAGCCAAAGGGCCTCCAGACACCGGTGGATGTGTACAGTTCTCTAGCCCTGTCCTGGAAGGGTTAAACATGACTGGGATGGCTCCCTGGCGAGGCGTGTATAAAGATTCTGTCCAATCCTCGTGCAAAAGGTCCTGTGTGAATATCATACTTTGCTTTATTCATAGTATACGGAGTGTCCAAATACACATACATATCTGCACAATGCGTTCCACTATCACTTCCATGGCTGCTTTTGCTGCCACTGCAGCAGGTACACTATCCCGATAAATGCTTCGCTATCGAGAATAAAGAAGCCAAGCTAATTCACCCAGCCCTGACCGTCACCTCTCCCAGCAAGAACGACGATGTAAATCTATCCAAATCGCCCAAGATCGAATGGGACTCAGTCAGGTACGCTCCTCCTTAGAGAAGCAAAGTAATCAAGTGAGACTAACAGAGCTATCTTTATTCAGTTCCGATCCGTCCTCTTTTAGCATCTACTTGGTCAACATGAGCGGCTATCCCAATGTCCACAAGCTGGTTGCCGAGAACGTCAAGACATCGGACGGCTCTTACACGCTGGACGGCGTTTCCGGTGTTGACAATGGGTAAAAACTTCCCCCTGTTTCCCGACGCTCTGAAGTACCTTCACCCTGGCATATTGTGCTGAAAAGCCACAGCTCCGGCTTCCAAATCAACCTAGTCCACAACGACGACGACCAGCAAAACGGCATCCTAGCCCAATCCAACAAATTCAACGTCAAAGGCAGCAGCACCTCGACAACCACCTCTACTGCCACCGGTAAGACCACCACCACCAGAACCAAATCCTGCACATCATCTACCGCTCGCAAACACCACTCCACCATCACGTCCTCTTGCACACGCCCTACTACTTCTTGTACCACCCGTGGTGAGTCGAGTCCAAGCACTTAAGCATCCATACAACACTTCGGTAGTGAATATCTCATGTAGCAATGCTAATTACTCTCGTTCTCTCCATAGCAGGAACAAACACAGCATCAACGACCACCAGCGCCTCGGAAACCGCCGCTCCAGAGCTGCATTCGATTGGCGGTGCTGGGTCGTTGACGGCGCCGGCGCCGGTTGTGGCTGCGGGATCGCTCCTTATGGGGGTGTTCTTGTGGGCTCTGTAGATTATTCCCTTTGGCTTCCTGTTTTCTGTTGCCGTTTTATCATGGGATTATGTATGAAATGGGCTAGCTAGGATCACGTGCTCTGTGGGCGTCTTTTTTTGAGTCGCCATATGCACCCTGTATTGTATTAATGGTTGTATACCTGTGATGGTCTATATTTTTAGTTGGTTGTGGGCATGCTGATATGCTATTGGAATAGTGAGGGTTTTGTATCTCTAAATGGCATCTTTGACCATCACATTAAAGAAACTGTCCATCCTATTAAATTACCCTGGACCACCCCTACCCAGATAATAATATTCAGACCAGAATCTAGATTGCTCATCGTACTGCACACAGACAAAATCAATTATGCCTTTCGTCTATCCTATCCTCCTTAACAACCCTAGTACATACATAGCCCTACATACATTCAGGGAGATGAATAGACAGCAACGAATCCTTCATTCAATCAGGGGTATAACATAGAATCACAAAAAATGAAAATAGTCCACACAATGTTTACAACCAACCAACCAACCAAAAAGTACAGCACGTCTGCGTTATGGTTATAACTCTGATTTCTGCCAAATCGTAATCAAGCGAGAATAGTCAGTTTAAATCCATCCAATGCCTGATTCTCCAGGACCAGAGCCCGTTCCCGAGCCGGCTGCACTAGCGCTTATAGCTGGGGATGGGGAGTGGTTGTGGTGGTTTTCGTTGACGGCTTCGCGGGGCCGACCCCAGGTGCGAATGTGGCCTGTTATGTTTCTGTGAGTATGGTTGCAAATAATAAGGGAAGGAGGGAGTTAGGAGGCTAGGAGGCTAGGAGGCTAGGAGGCTAGGAGGCTAAGGTGGATGCATACCTTCGAGAGAAGAGGTCATGATACAATCTTCTTCGAATCCTAGCCAGCAGATTGGGTCTGTACCCACGATTTTAGACTATGAAATGTCAGTTGTTACCGTCATTGAAGCGCCTCGAATATAGCGTTGGCAACAAACCATGATAGGTGGCAAGAGACCAGTCCGCGACCTGGGCTCGACCGGATGCCGGACTGTGGGATCGGCTCCATCGTTGTTGGATCCTCCAGTAAGCTGGGAGCTAGATCTCACGCGGTAGGCCGAACTGCTTGCTCGGTGATGGCTGACGTGCTGTAAACTAGGCGCGACGATACTCGTTCGCTGACGAGTGTTGGTTTGGTGCTAAGCGATTGTCAGTTTTATAGCCGAGTGGAAAGGAGGGGGGATAAATATAAGAAAAAGGGAAGAAGGCATACGGCTCTTGGGCGATGAAGCATGCCAACATTGAAATCCCACAGGAGAAGCCTGCAATCATCACCGACGCTTCCAAATCGGTACGTCCGCTCATCGCACCGCCACGGGTCAAATGCCACAGCAGACACCCAAGAGTTATGCCCCTGGCATCGAGCAACGATCTTGCGTTCCGGAAACGACCAAATTGTCACTAGGTCGTCCTGGCCACCAGTCACAATGTACTTGCCATCTGGCGACCAGCAAACGCAGATCAAGCCACCGTAGTAACTGCGGAAAATATCCAGAACCCTATGATCGTGTTAGCGAGTGTTCGACATATTAATTGTGCTTATAGACATACTCTTCCTTCAAGTAATCCAAAACCCGCAGAGAGCCGTCTTCCAGAACAACGGCCAGATGGCGTCGGTCAGGCGAAAACGAGAAATGAGAAATCTTGTGACTGGACAAGCTCCACAGCGCAATAGGATTTGTTTTCTGGTTTCTCGAAGTGACCGATTTGAGGATTTGCATCGGTTGTCGACGAGATGATTGCTTCATCGCTTCTTCGGAGACAATGCCGGCTTCAGAAGATAACGGGGCATCGTCTTTCTCCTTATCATAAACAACTAACTGCCCATTTGTATGCGCAGCCATGAATAGGTTCTCGGAACCGGGAATCCATTTGATGTAGCTCACGGGGGAGTTGTTCACGCTTCCATTTTTGTTGATCCGGGCGTATCTCTGCGACATGGGTTCATACCAGATAATGTCGCCGGCAGAAGAGCCCATGACAACATCGACGTGAGTCGGGCTCTTGGTCATCTCGTTGACATCGTGGCATAGCATATGCGACTTGGTGAAGAGGATCTTGGCGAGCGATTCTTCTTTCTTATCGGAACTGAGGTCAAGCCACTGGAAAGCGCGGTTGATGTTCGCGAAGGCAAAAAGACCGTCTTGGCTCCGGTCACTCAGCCGTTTCTGGATGGACTCGTGGGTGATAACTCGCGAAACAAACGAGGAGCTGCTCTTGATGATATTGTTCTTTGGTTTGCGTCTTTTCAACCCTTCTTTGACCGCGGGGCCTAAGAGGGCTGGATTTCCTTCTCCAAAGACCGGCGCCGTGACATTTTCTTTTGATGAAAAGGGGTGGGTTTTGTTCGCACTATTGACGCTGACCAGAGACAGTTTGACCCCGGATGTTGGAGGCGAAGGAACTGTCGCAAGAGGACTGGGGTTTACAATTGGCGCTTCAGATGGATGAGGAGGAGGAGTCGCGAGGTGAAGGTCATCCTTGAGATCATATGTTCCTATTCACCCCATAGCATTAGCACCCATGCCACTGTAAATCGTGCGCTTGAATATTCGGGAAGCTACCTTCTCCAACTTGCAACGGGCATCCACCCTCAGGATGGTTAATGGTATTGTTGGTCTCCACGATGGCAACCGGCATGCCATTTGACGCTCCAGCCGCATAGGCAACCGGGACGGTATAGCGAGGAGGGGGAGGAGGAAGAACGCTGGTCATCGAGAGAAAGCTCAGTTAGCGATCACATGGAAACAATCCAAAGAATTCACAGCCACAGGATTCTGTGAATTACAGCCCATGTTGCCAGAAATCCAGACAAGCTCATGTTAGACAGCTCCATGACAAGCACAGGGTATCAATCATCCTTACAACATGGTCGCAGTGACCACACCTGGGTCCACTGGTTCACCAAAAGGTAAATTTAGACTTTTGTATCCAAAGAAGAGGCCACTGAGACAGAAATATCCGACCAGAACTCCTTCTTCCTTTCTCGTCGCGCAATCGCAACACAAATTCCCAAAAGCAGCACCTCTCAGCGGTGCAGCTCAAGGTTGCCTAACGGCCACGAAATGAATCGCACTGCCAATGAATTGCACAAGCAAGTATCGAACACGCTGCCTAGATTAGGCTGTAGACTTTTATTTATCGCAGGTAAGGATGAGGGAACGTTGTCGTCGTCGTTCGATTCGATGCGCTTGTTTCTGCGGAGATGACGATGGGGAAGAGTCCAGAGGGAGTTGGAGAACGGACGATCTGTGCACGCACACAACAATTTCAATAACCTGGAACTGAAGGATGATCTGCACAGTATGGAATCAGTCGATGGAGGAAAAGGAGTGTCTAGGGTCAGATCCGATAAAGCAGGAGGAAGGTCGTTTTGAAAAGAGGAGACGGAGAGAACGAGCCGGTTCAGAACACGGCGAGAGAGGCCCAAGAGACTTCGGTTCCTGACGGCTGGCGGGGGCAGTGGAGAAGCAGTTACTAGAGCGGCCAGTAGAAGTATGTATACGCGAAGTATAGAGAAGGCAAGCAGAGAACGAAGGTGAAATGGAAAAATGCTCTATTATATTCTGATCGTGTCCTAACGACGTGCGTTGTTGTATGGTACATAAATCGCTATCCCGGTCTGCTCATCCCAACCTCCGCGCGTTGCGATCCGGATCCGGACAGACGTAACAATATAGGAAAAAGAGAAAAAGAAGCTAGTGAAATTGAATATCCCAAAGAGTATCTATATCCTCTCAACAGCTCATCCAAGCTTCACGCTCCACTGCCGCTGACTCGTCGCCAGATCATGACTGCGGCAGCACCTGCGCACACCACCGCGCCCAGGGCAATCCCCCACGCCATCCATTTACCCTCGTCTTCCTCTTCGCTTCGTGGGAAGGCGCTGCTAGGTTCCATGGCTCCTTCGGCAATGTGGACAAATACTTCCTGGATAGAACTCCAAGTAGCGCTCACATGAAGCGGGGGGCTTGACATATTCAACAAAGCTGTGTATTCGTGGGGCTGGTACTCAGCCCGTTGGGTTGTGCGATCCAGGTCGGCCTTGAGAGCGACAAACACGCTTGGAAGCTCTTCCAGGTGTGGATACTTGGCCCTCAGCGCCGGGATGTAGGCGAAAGAATCTGGGTCGGACGAATCATAGGTGTATGCGATTACGTCGCATTGATCTAAGAGCTTCGCTTGGTTTTCGAGAATGGCTGGCTCCAACTCTCCTAGTTCATCTAGGATCAAGTAGCACTGTTTGCCCCCGGGCAACTCGACAGTATTCACCGCCGTCCGCGGTTTGATGGTAGGGTGGTAGGTAGGACTGAAGCCACGCGACAGGAAAGCGTCGAGAAGCGCGGACTTGCCGGAGCCTGGTGCGCCCAGCACATGTCCGAGAACAACATTTCGCCCAACACGGCCAGGACGCCGTCGTCGCTTTCGGGGTCGCGTTACCTTCAATGCGGCCGTGGTCGATGGATTTCCCCGGTCTGACGACTCGAATCCCAGGTAGGCGAGATATTCTAGAGTTGTTTTGGGTGACGTAAACGTCGTCATACTCCACTGCGCAAGCCAGCCTTGAAGAGTGACATGGCCGGCTTCATTGCGGACGGTCGAGGAGGGGAAGGAGCCGTCAGCCCACGAAGCAGGCAAGCCTGGCGTGGGGGCAAACAAGGACGCTAGTTCGGCATCATTGAGACCACCATCATTATCTTTATCAGATAGGAGGAACAGATTCACAAAAAACCGATAACCTTCTGGGGACAGCTCCGCGGACCCGAACGGCGGAACCTCAAATCGGGGATGGAGGAAGTTCTCTTGGAGCGATAAATTGTCGGTATATTGAAACGCTCGCAAGATGATCCAGACGGTTTCGTGCCGGCCCTTCTCTGCGTATAGTCTATTCAAATGAATGAAGCCTGGGCAGTCAACTCCTGATGCAGTTACAGAATCTGGATACGTCTTCTGGATGGTCTCTTTGATGTGGACCAGATCCTCCTCGCTCAATGCCTTCTGGAAACACCTCATCTGGAATTCTTCAATCTCCTTATCGGACAGATAGCCATCCCGATCCTTATCGCTGAGGTAGAAAATGCGTTGCAATGCCGCCACGGCGGCCGGCTTCAAGGACGATTCCTTCGTGTCAAACAGCGGCGCAATCGGATGGGTGACTGCCTTCTGACACAGGAAGAAGGCCTCGTTGACATTGCGATGTTCCCGGGAACTGGCCCGGATGCACGAGTCGATTTCCTTGAACTCCGCCATTAGCGGGAGCATCTCATCCTCGATGACCTGGGTTTCACTGTGATCCTCCGCCAAATCCGCCTTGTTGGCACATAATACCACGGGCACGTTGACCCCTAGAGACCGGAAATACGGCAACCAGAACAACGCCACTCGCTCATAACTATAATGATCCGAATATACCAGCAAGATCACATTGGCCTTGCGAATCTCCCTGGCTAGGCTGCTGCGCTCATGCGGTAGCGCGGAGGTGTCGACGACGGTGGTCGTGGTGACATTTTCGGGGGTTCCGATGGTGGGAGGAATCGTGATCTGAGGTAGTTTGGGCTGTATCTTGTGCGTCACAAACATGCCCTTAACGAGGGATGTGATGAGACTGGACTTCCCCGTGGTCTCGTCCCCGCAGACGCAGATGCGCACTGGGTAAAGCCAAGGGTTAGTTGTATTCATCGGGACAGACGGGGAAAGCCACCAGCTCAGAACTAACCTGTAGCCATCTCCCAGAGTTAAAAATCGGCGACCTAAGACGCCTCTCCTTTTATAAAGGTACCAGATCCATCACCCTGGATTGAATAATTAAATCAATGTCCTGAAACAAGGATGGTGAAGAGAGAGTCAGGCCGAGAGGCACGGAGAAATGATGCGCATAGTATCATGTGCCGTGTGGCTTGAATTGCAGTGGCTGGTGGGAGGTGTCTATATATCGTACCTGAGTATAAGACCAGGCATTAGCATTATAACTACCGGATTATGGTTTTCAGTCATGGATACTCAGTGCCCATTGCATCTGGTGGAATGTTCTGGATATAATACTCATAGCTAAATGGCACAGATTGCTATATTGCGTCCTGAATCATATGCTTGTAGTTTTGCTGTTCTGTTCCTGCTGAGCCACAGAACACCTACAGATGTGCACATTCCCAGCCTTCTTTTTACCACGATCATAAATCCAAATAATCCAATTCAATTCTCCTGGCTTCAATCCTCAACATTTCTATATAGACCTACTCAGTACTTCGTACTGCTACGTACAGAGTATTCTCACACGTGCTCGGATCCGTCAGCCGTCGCTGTCTAGTCCCACTTCCGGTCGCTCCCACCGGACGAACTCTTGCGCGATCTTCACCTCCTGTCATTCTTCTCCCTCTCCTCAACCCTTTCCTTGCTCTAGCCTTCTACCACTCTTTCTTGTCCAGCCTTCTTCTTGGGCAACCCGCCAAGATGCCTCTCGGGATACACAATCCGCTCCCTTCGTCAATGAGCAGTATGCGCTTATTCCGCTGCCGTCCGCTTCACCCCGCAATTGAACTCTCAAAAGAGCTGACCAAGTTCCACGTTATTAGGTGAATGCAGAAAGGCTGGAAAGATTCTTGCTTCCTTTGTCGACCCGCGCCAGGCGTTTGGTCCCGACAAGGTCATTCCTCCTGAGATCCTCGCAAATGCAAAGGTGAGTTTCCATTCGCGTGTGTGCACGTACGCTCTCCGGCTCTCCGGTCCACTGACTATCCATTCTGTTCGCAGGGTCTCGCGGTCCTTACGGTCTTGAAAGCTGGATTTTTGGGCTCCGGTCGATTTGGATCTGGTGTGGTTATCGCTCGTTTGGCCGATGGCACGTGGTCGGCTCCGTCGGCCATCGCGACCGCAGGTGCCGGTTTTGGAGGGCAGATTGGCTTTGAGTTGACGGACTTTGTATTCATCTTGAATGATGCAGCAGCCGTTAGGACGTTCTCGCAGGTCGGAACGTTGACTTTGGGTGGAAACGTGTCAATCGCCGCGGGTCCCGTTGGGCGAAATGCGGAAGCTGCAGGTGCCGCGAGCGCCAGGGGAGTGGCGGGTGTCTTCTCATACTCGAAAACAAAGGGACTTTTCGCCGGTGTCAGTTTGGAAGGTAGTATGTTGGTGGAACGCAAGGATGCGAACGAAAAGCTCTACAATAGCCGGGTTTCTGCGCGCCAACTCCTGGGTGGAAGCATCCGGCCGCCGGCGGCTGCGGCTCCTCTCATGAACATCCTGAACTCACGCGCTTTCTACGGCAATGCTCGGGTGTACGGCGATGATATGTACAATGACATTCCGATCTACGATCAAAGCCACGACGACGTCGTGTGGGAGGGTCGACGAGGCGCAGCGTATGGTGAAGGCGCGAGGCGGCCCCGGCCTGCCCAGCAGAACAGGGACAGGGACAGTATGGATGATTATGAATACCGAGACCGGCCACGTCGTGCAAACACATGGGCGGACGAGGTTTATGATGCCCCCCTGGGAGGAGGTGGCTTGAGCCGGGCTTCCACTACCGGGGCTCCGCGCAATGATTCGTTCGACACCTTCAGTCGCGGCCGCAGCAACACTGCACCCTTTGAAGAAGATTATGTCTATTCCGATCGCAAGCCTAGCCGACCGACAGCACCGAAGCCGATATTTGGGCAGCGCACTGGAGCGGCCCCTGCGTTGCGGCAAGACCAAGCGATTGCATTATATACGTTTGATGCGGACCAAGAAGGCGATCTGGGATTCCGGAAAGGCGACATCATCACGATTCTGAAGCGCACAGAGAAGAGTGAAGACTGGTGGACGGGACGGATTGGGGACCGGGTTGGCATCTTCCCAAGGTAAGTGGCCTGCTAGCCTGCAGTATGTGGTT
Organism: Aspergillus sp. MA 6038; assembly: GCA_003004525.2. Classification (NCBI taxonomy): domain Eukaryota; kingdom Fungi; phylum Ascomycota; class Eurotiomycetes; order Eurotiales; family Aspergillaceae; genus Aspergillus; species Aspergillus sp. MA 6038. The sequence continues at coordinate 125,555 of PQME02000027.1, forward strand.
GCATCACCGAACTAATAGGAAAATAGCAACTATGTAGATGCATCCTAAGGACGGTGCGTTATAAGTGCTGGTTTATGTCGAATGATACCAATGAATTTGTCTTTTCTTTTCTTTTACTTTTTTCTTTTTTCTATTTTTTACGTTTGTTCTATGGGACCAAGGCGCCGGGTTAAAATATACCAGATCATTGAGCAAGGACCAGCAACGAGGCTTAGCAGCGAGGCTTTATCCCTATCCGAGATATTTTTGGGATATATGAGGGCGAGGTCTTGTCTTTCCTATTCTTCAGCGACTTGACTGGCCGACATATATTGTACAAGTGGCGAGGCATCGCACCCCTATTTTAACCCCTTGTTTCTTTCCTTGTTCTCTGGATTCTGGTTTGAGGGATGCAGCTGATTAAAATATTTTTTTTATTTTCTTGGTTTAAGCGTTTCAAGCAACTAGTCTCCTTGGCCTCTTATATATTCATTCGTCTTGTTGTTCAGTTGAATGGCACGTTGATTGCAGTTGTAGCAGTCCAAGAGGAATATTATATATTATCATCGCCACCCGAATGAGTAAGAGTAGATATCGCGTAACTTATAGCTTGAATAGTCCCTGGATCAATGACGCAGGTCTAAACAACCAGGTGGCCTGTGGGGAACTAGGGCATGAGATTGATAGCAGCATTCCTCAGAGCTATATCGGCCCAACAAACTAGTACAGGCTCTTGACCTTGAGGCAAACAGACACGAGAACAAGAATCATTTAAAGGCTTAGTTTTTACCAGTAAATATAGTTTTTTTTTAAGTTTTTTTTTTTTTTTTTTTTTTTTTTTTTGCGGCGGATCAGAGAAAACTCACTGACTGGCTTGGCCTGCAGACCTCAGGAATCGGAAGCCGATAGTCGAAGGAATGCACTCCAGTACTCAGGGCCAGACCTTTCCAGGACGGGGTTTCACGTTCTGCTCCTTGTTCCGGAGTTTAGTAGAGGATTTGAGTCGAGGGAGGTGCTGATAGGACTGACACTGACAGATGTTATACCAAGGCATGGCATAAATAGTAGCACCATCGTCGTCACTGGGTCGTAACTAATTCTAAACAGGGAACATCGTACAGAAACCGAACCGTCCGGATCCAGGATATTCAAGTTCTGCGGCCGTGAGAACGTGGCGAGTCAGAACGAGATCTGGTGAAGGAAGATGGAGATGAGCGTTGATAACCCAGCCACCAGTGACTATGATATAGCAGTGCTGTGTAGGAAGTACAGAGTAGGTGGCTTGTTCCATAGAACACCCCATTCAATATTAAATAAAAATGTATTGCTCTGTAGATATGCACACACCCTCTCTCTCTCTGTATGGCGTGGATAATTTCTGTTGTTGACCAAGGATCAGGAACAGTGTCAAAAAACCAAGGTGGAAAAACAGACACCAACCAAAAATCAACAAAAAGAAGAGAAAAACAAAAATAAAAAAAAACCAACAAAATGACCTGAACGAGAGAAAAAGAAATTAATCACTACTGCTACTGCCGGGGGTTCCTCAGGGCGGTGGTTTTGAGCGAGTCAGGCTGTTGTCTCTCTCGTTCTCCCCAATCCTCCATCCTTCTTTCTCTTCCCCTTCTTCCACCTCGACCACCACCACCAGTACTACCTCCTCCTCTTCCTTCTCTCTTCTTCTCTTCCTTTCTTATCACCCCCTTTCTTTCCGGTATACGAGTGTCTCCCTCTCCTCCGGTCATCTCAGGCACCGGATGCCTATCCTTCATCGCCATTTTTCCGTCTTCGTCGTGCCCGTGAATGTGCTTCGCCGTCGACTCGTGTTCCCCGCTTCGATGACCCTTCTCCTTCGTTGTCTGCCAGCCCAGGTGGTACATTGAGCCCTCTTTGCTCTCTTCGAACCGCGAATATCCTGCTGTCTCTCGTTCGCTCGTTTTCTCTTTCTCCGTGACCTCTCTTCCATAGGGTGTTCGTAATCGGTTCGGATTTCCCTCTTCTCATGCAGGTACGGCCCTTCGTTAGACTTTCCGGTTCCTTCTCTCACACCCAATCACTCCCTACGGGTTGGATGTATTTCTGGTTGGGTTCTGCTTTCTCTAATCCGCGGGCCGGCATGTCCGGGGGTGAGTACGTTGTGGGACGCAGAAAGTGGGCAGGTGACAAGGCGCTGCTGCTCAGGGAGCATTCACGGTCGATGACATCCCCATGGAAATGAAGAAACTTAATGTGTCTGACGCTTTTCATCCATATAGGATCCTTCGACGGGCGCCGCTGAAGCTGGCGGAGGATACTCGCGGAGAGGCCATGGGCCTCACCTGTCCATCAGTGATCCGAGCCACCATGTCACGGAGGCCATCGGGCATATGTACGACGACGATGAATATGATAGACGAGATTCGAGACGCCTCAGTTATATTTCCTCGCCTTTAAGCGAATCCATCTCCACGATCCCTCCCAACCTCGCCAGTTCTGCATCCCCAACCTCACCCCAGTCGCTGCAGCTGCAAAGCCACCTACATGAAATAAATAATCAAAGGCAGGATGATGGAGAGATGCGCCCTCCCCCCCTTGTCTCCCCCAAGTCTTATGATCGGGACTTCAGCAGCCCAGCGTCCCCTGGGTCTCCCGGGTCTCCCGGTTCCTCCAAAACCGACACCGCGACAACCTCATTTCCCCTCAACGACGTCGACTACGAATCCAATCCAGCAGCCGTGGCTCAAGAACTGAACAACCTAGCTGCCATTCGCCGGATGTCCATGGATGTAGCAGCTACGGGTGATCCCGACCTTCCCGACTTCGCAACTTCCGTACCCTCGGTCGCCCCTTCACCTTCCGCAGACGAAAACGATGCCTCGCGGCTGTTCTGGGTCCCTGCCCGCCTGCACCCCGAATTGGCGCCCACGGAGTTCAAATCCTTCCTCGAGAGTAAGTCCGAACGCATCAAACGGAGGTCTGTCGACTTCTCGAGTTTGAGTCCGGAAGGGCAGGATTCGAGCGGTCTACGGCGCAAACGGTCTATGTTGTCGAGGGAGATTGACAATTCACACGGCTATACGGACGGTGCGGAACGGCTGGAAAGGAAACGATCCCAATCGGGCAAGGATACTTTGAGTCCCAATCTGCTTGAGCTCGAAAGCATGGTGGATGATTCGAAACAGCCCAACAGAGACTCCTCCCGGTCCACTCTAGACGACATGCAGAACCTTTCCCTTGGCGAAGACGAAGACAAGCCGATACTGCCTCCTACGCCACAGGCTCCCGGTCTTCGACGATCTACAAGAACCCAGTACAGGAAAGCCGGTAGCTTGAGGAAAGGGGAAAAGCCACCCTACTCCAAAAGGCTCGCCAAAGCATCCGAATCAAGCTCATCTGTGCCATCTATTGTCACATCATCCGCTGACCAACCGATATTGGGTCTCACTCGAGTATCGACAGACCCGACGCCCAGCGCAACACGAGCCGCGGCTCGGGCCAAGGCTACTCAAAGTACCCCAACGCACGCTCCCGCTCCTAGCACTAGCTTCGATCAATATATGTCGGGAAGCAACAACCAAGCCCAGCATCCAGAATCGAGTAAAGATTCGTCGGTTCAGCGTTCTCGGTCAAGACAGGGACAGTCACGACTAGATTCCGATGAACGGCTGAGCTCCGAGCAGAAACTGCCAGCAATCGTGGAAACGCCCCCTGTTGATACTGGTAATCGAGCCTCACAGCAACAGGACAAATTCTCTGGGCATGGATCCGATGCATCGTCAACGCCCCTGGTTAAAAAGAGCTCAACCCACCAAGATCACGGCTCCGGTAAACGATCCGGCCATTCGCGTCAACAAGGAAAGGATAACGGGACAAATCTCAACGACTTTGCAAATAACCCGCAGCTTATCCCGGGGAATAGTACTCGAACTGATAGCCTCTCCTTTATCCCAACTTTCTCGGATGACAGCAAAAAGCCAGAAGGCAAGAAGTCGAAGGATAAGAGGGATTCTGAGAGCGGCACTCGGAAGTCGAGCTGGCATTGGTTGCTAGGCACAGAAGAGAAAGACAAGGATAAAGAGAAGAGGAAAGAAAAAGATAAGGAAAGTGACAGCAAAAGGATCAAAGCGAGGTTGGTCGACAAGGTTCATGACACTACCAATCATAATGCATCTGCATCGTCCAACAGCAATAGCACCAGCACCAGCCACAGCCACAGCAACAATAACAACAACAACAATGATAATAGTCAACGAGGGCGCGAAAGTATTGTCATTGACCGACTCGATCCCAAACTCGAAGAGGAGCGGAAGAAGGACAATAGCAGGCGGACTTCGGGTGAATCGAAGAAAGAAAAGGAATCCGGTCTGTTTTCTTCAATCTTCGGTGGCGGAAGAAAGAAGCATAGCGGAGACAGTCATCATCACAAGAGGAGTTTCTCCCGTACACTGTCCCCTGATCCTCCGGTTCGTGAACTTCGACCGGACTTCGACTATCCCTGGACCCGGTTTTCGATCCTGGAGGAACGTGCTATTTACCGTATGGCGCATATCAAACTTGCGAATCCCCGACGAGCCCTTCATTCCCAGGTCCTGCTCAGCAACTTCATGTACTCATACCTGGCCAAGGTGCAACAGATGCATCCACAGATGGTGCTTGCCACGTCTGCGGCTCAGAGACACCAGCGGGCCAGGGAACAGCAAGAGGAGGAGTATCTGCAGCACCAGAGGTATCAGGAGGTAAGTTGTATTTTTGAGACACCTTTTAAAACTGTTACGAGGCAGGTGTTAATGTGCAAATCACAGGAGCAACAATACGGTGATCACTCTTATGACGACTATGAGTATGCTGATGATGCGTATGACCACTACGGATCCCAGTCAAGAGGCTATGAGAACGGCAATCCCTATACAACGGGATATTATCATTATGGGCATTCAAGCTTTGGTGATGATGTCCAACTCGACGATGACGACGACAACGACATGTGGTAACCAACAAAAGCATCATTTCCATTTTTCTTACTGTTGGTTCTTTAATTTTCCGGGAAAGGAAGAAAGGAGAGAAAAAGAAAAAAAACAAAAACAAAAACAAAAAACAAAAAGGAAGAAAAACCAAGCAAAGGTTTTGTCGACTACAGCCCCCGGTGAACCCCGGCTGTTCCTTCACTTCAGTTTCTCCCCATTCCGCCACTCATCTTCCCCCAGTGGATGAGTATATTGCATGGCTCTTATTCTGTATGTGTGAGGAGCGAACATTAACTGTGCAGTATTTCAACATTGTTCCACCTCCCCTGTATATGGTTATGTTACCCTGTGTCAATTTTCTATACTATAACACTCACCCACCTCTTTGGATGTGTCATGATACCGGGGCCTCTGATCTGCCATTTTTGTTGTTTGCACCTTGATCTTGGTTTTCTGCATAGCGTCTGGGGTTTTTCTTTCATGTTCATTTGGCCGAGGTTCATATACCTTAAGGTACATTTCTATGCATGCACTTTGAGCTACATAATAGAGGCACGCCTTGTTGAGTCTTTCGATGGGGCCTTTGAATATACAGCTTTGTGGAATAAGGTTACATGTAGTTGTCGGTGAAATACAAGTAGACCAGTGCTCCCCTGTAGAGAGTGCAAATTAGTCACGTGATCCATTCCCCAGTTCCGCGTCATCGCCATAGCGGCACTTTGTTTCTCTTCGACCGTAATCACCACAGCACATCAGAGCTTCCAGCTTGCCACATAATAACAACTATCCGAAGACGTGTACAGTCCGTTTTTCAGCCAGAGATCGGAAACATAAAAAGAATTCAGCCTAACGCAAACCGAACGGACAAGATGAGCGAAGCCTACGAACGGGAGCAGTAAGTCTTTCGCCTGGCTACACCTGGGAGATTTCGGCAAGACAACTAACTTGACGCCAAAAAACAGGCAGAATAATGCTCTCCTCAACTCCCTCTCCAGCAAGGTCTCAGCACTGAGGTCGGTGACGATGGATATCCACGATAACGCCCATGATCATGATACGCTTGATCATACTGTTCGTTCTCCCTCCCCAGATCTACATACCTCTTCGACTCTTCCCCAGATAGATATATACGTTGTGGGATTTGGCTAATACGGGACTATGTCATTTTCATAGAATGATGTCTTCTCGTCGTTCTCGACGAACTTGAAAGGCAGCGCGAGCCGGTTAACTCGCATGGCGAAACGGGGGGACACGGTTGCCGTGTTGAAAGTCGCAGGAATCTGCATTGGGATTGGGCTGGCAATTTGGTTGCTTTTCAGGTGGATTTTCTAAATCCTTTGTCCTGTTGGTTTTGAGCCGTGGGTAATTGTGATTGTGATTGGGAAGGGCGTTGGGGAGGTATCTCGCTGGTTCGAGATGTTTGTGTCGCGAACTAACTGCTGATGTTTCTTTTATTGCATTGATTCATCGATTTGATTTGATCCGATTGCTCGTGGCATACGCTATCGATTTGTCTTTCGTCGTGTTGCATACAGCGTTGTCGACGTCTATCAACTTATATGTACTTAATACTTATACTTTATTTTCCTTGGACGGCAGCCAGCTCTGGACACTAGTAGCCCGGCTCGGTCTGATTACTACATACTGGATGCAACGCGATATGTAATAATATCAACCACAATGGCTGGGATAAACATGTATGAATGCTAAAATTACCATTGTTCCTTGCCCTCATTTGCCAATATTTGTGGTCTTTACCACTTCCTCATAAGCCACACTACCATACTCTTGAGTACTACCGTGCACAAGAAATGGCATTCCACAACAATGAGACACCTTTCTCGCAAGCTTTTCAGAGGGATGGGTTCGAAACTGGGAGAGCACGCTCCCTTCCAAAAATATGACGGCGTGATTGTTTAACTAGTGATAGTACTCACATACTAATGTGACATGCTCTACGATGGCAAGCCGCTCTTCCTATACATGACCCAAACCGAGAGAACACGATTTGCCCGCACGTTGTACCCATTATGGACATTAATTCCCCTCAAGGACGACGACGACGAGAACCGGAAAAGGGAAATAGGCACCATCCTCCTTAGGGACGTAAATCACATTCAACGATCTGGCACGTGTTGAATGATTTAGCAGCAGCCTACATCACATCCTGGATAGACAAGCCCTAGTCCTACAGACGGCAGCCGCCCAGCGCGGATTGACGGAACACGTAGGATGCAAATTGCTGTTTCCGACTGTGGGTGAGTCATGTCCTTGGGGATGGTTGGGGTCACGGGAGGAGGAGAAGGAGGAGTGGTTTCTTGCATAATGGGTGGAATGGGATGGGGATGATTTTGATTTGGGATGATACTGATGGGATGTGTTCTTGTGCAGCCTTCAAGAGACCTATATGGTACCACCGGGTAGGGCTGTTCCCAAGTCACGAGGCAATATACTGAGTCTGGTGATGGCAGCAAGAAGCACTCTGCACGGAGCACAGACACCCGGTTAGTCTGTTCGTGCTTGGATGACCTTGTGGCAGCACGTCGTTCTGTAGTAGTTTTGAAATCAGTACCTTGGCAACCATCAACCGTGTGGGAAAGGTAATCGCCGTTATTGGTTTTGAAATTTGCAAAACCTGCATATCTTATCTTTCTTTTCAGGTAAATAGGGTACATACTAACTAGGCCAAGGTTGGAGTCGGATGTCCCGCCGGTCCCAGAGAGCTATCCGTGGCGAATGGACGGAAATTCTCGACTATTGTGAATAGGGCAAGGCGGCCGCTGACGGACGGGGCGTTGGCGCTGATGCGATGAGGCCGGTGTACAGATGGGGATTTTTGGACGGGATACTCCGTATAGAAAGTACTCGTTTTATGGTTCATTCCGGAGGACAGTGTACCGATCTGCTTTTTGACTGAGAGTTCTATTGATCTTGCGCATGGACGGAGTACGGAGTCCTCCGTATGATCATTTATTAGTACCGCGGAGTGCGCCCTATGCAGGGGTTCTTCTTATGTATCAGACATATACAACTAGATGGCGATATCTAGTTTCAGGTAACTCCGTACTTTACGGAGTGGTAGACGAGCAGGGGAATCCGGCTTTGTGCCGCAGCAACTAACCACTAATTACCGCTGAACAACGGGCCGACCGATAGAGTCAGTCTAATGAACGAGAAAATTCTTCACAGCAGCTAAACCGTACAGGGTAATATGTTCCAAAAAAGATAGGACAGATAAAGGGGTTTGGGTAGAGTGGAGTTTTGTTTTTTTTCTTTTTTTATTTCTGTTACTATCCTCTGTACGTAGTATACAGCGTACAGCTACCAAAGTACGACAAAAAGTCTTGGTATGGATTGGTCGAGTCGGCATGCCGAGAGCCGGGCGGGAAGGGTGGTGAAGATGCCGATTGGATTACGGGTGGTGGAGGGGCGGTTGCGTAAGGTGAGTTGATTGATGAGAGTATTATTATTGGATTATGTCGTATGGAGTACGAGATTGTATGAGCGCCGAGTGCTCCGTATCAGGGACTCAGCTGTCAGTCGATAAGTCTCCGGAGTGACATGTCTGGTACGGCATATTGTAGGGCAGGGGCAGCCAAGGCAGGTCCACGGAAATCATAAGCCAAGATCGGAATCTGTATCCCCGGCTGCTGCTGCTACCCTCTGTAATTTTCTGGAAAAAAAAGCTGCACGGTAGCGTGACTGGGTAAAATCTTCCAACCGTTTATCACGGCTTCATATGATTCTGCCGGCATCGAATGATATACTCCGTCCTCTACTCCGTACATGTACCAGGGCGGTTATCTATATGCGTCGTACAAGTACAGTATCTCAGATGGCGCGCGACTTGGATCATGCTTGCGTCAGCGGTCGACCTAGAGTCTAGAGCGCCGGCCACGATTCACTTTGACTTCAAGCCAGCCCAACTTCTAGCTTGGATACTGTGTAGAGTATGAGATACTACAGAGTACGCCCAGTATTGTACTGCGCCGTGCAGTGATGATCCCCCTCCCGAAACCGCCCGTGCGGCCAAAACGGCCTTCCCTCCGTGGTTAGAGCAGTTCAAGGTCGGTCTGCAGCAGGCCTGCAGTACTATTAGCCATACTGTGGCCGGTCTCCCACGCTGCATTGCATGCGTCGCCTCATTTCTTAACCCGCTTTTCCAGAACTTTGAGAGTATGGAATGGAGGACACTGCACGGAGATACATAATCACACCATCACTGCCCCGGGATATCAAACGACGACCACAACCGGGACAAAAGATGTGCACGTCGATCATGAATTCAGCTCCTGACAAGTAATACACAATTGAATTTTGCAATTGAATATTGAATCATAGAGGACAGAATCCACGCTAGTGTCTGATCTTCGGAGAAATCCAGGCCAATCTTATGGTGGGATGGTGAATGCATTCTACAAAGTACTGCTCGGGGTCAAGGGCTGGTAATGAATCGAATACGCGTAACGCTGTTTTTTGCATGAAGAAACGATCTGTCCGTGGGATCTACTCTTAGGCCCATGGTTTGAAGTCATTATTGTGACAAGTAGTTATAAAGGAATATTATGGCCGGGATTTATCTCTGATTCTGTTATCTGGTGTGGTCTTCTTTCTTTTTCTTCCACCTCTCTCCCTCCCTCTCTGCAATTCTCCAATACTACCTTTCGCCGCTTTCGCCAAACCTGCTAGCTCTCTTCCTCTTGCTGACTTTTTATTTTATTTTTATTTTTGGCTTCCTGTGTTTCTTTTTTCTCTGCCCTTTCCTGGGATCATCCCTGCTGGCTAGATTTCTTTTTCTTCTGACAGCTGCGAACCTACGGCTGGTCGCATTCCCGCCATGGCTCTCAGTCTCTTTGGTGGCGGAGGGAGTGCCAGTTTCGCCAAGTACTTCAACATTCGGTCCGTCGCATTCATACGCCTCTCGCTTGCATTTGCGTGTGGCAATTGGGCAAAAGACGTAAGCTGACAATTACTAGACTGGACGAGGATTATATCGTCTTCCGAGGAAGCGAACATGAGGCTGCCAGCGCCCATCTGACGGGTCGCCTGCTGCTTTGTCTCTCAGAGCCCCTCAATATCAAGCACCTGCGGTTACACCTCACTGGTATTTCGCGCGTCTGGTGAGTGTCTCTTGACCGTCATAAACCTGCGAAAACTCACGCTAATTGGGCTGCGTGCGCAGTTGGCATCTCCCCTCTACTTCTGCCGGTGGTAGTCGCAAGAACTGGCGGGAAAAGTCGTTCTACGAGAAGACCTGGCGATTCCGCGAACCTGGCAAGGCCAAGACCGAAACCCTTCGCGCGGGCAACTACGAATACCCCTTCGATGTCGTGCTCGAGGGCTCGCTACCGGAGAGCGTCGAGGGGCTGACCGATACCTACGTGACCTACCGTTTCAAGGCCGAGATCGGTCGAAAATATTCCAAGGACATTGTCGTTCGAAAACCGCTGCGGATCATTCGCACGTTGGAGTCCAGTGCGCTGGAGCTTTCACATGCGATGGTGAGTGTCCATTCTTAGCGGATTGGGGAGCTGGGGGCTGATTATATTGCTACGTAATAGTCAGTGGAGAATATCTGGCCGAACAAGATCGAATACTCGATTAGCACACCGACCAAGGCCGTCATCTTTGGTACCAACATTCAGATCGATTTCAGGCTAATCCCCCTTCTCAAAGGGCTCCGGGTTGGGCAGATTGTGTCGCAACTCGTCGAAACTCATGATCTCACCTTGAATCCGGATGATGCCGAATCTTTCCGAAATTCATACAAGAACACGAGGACAATTGCCACGGATGAGTACGAATTGGATGCAGAGAGCAACCTGGAAATCATCGACGAATCAGCCGAGGGCTACCAGTTCACGCGAGACCTCGCTCTGCCCAAGAGCTTGACCAAGTGCCTGCAGGATACGGACACGCGCGGTATCAGGATCCGGCACAAGCTCAAGTTCCGCATCCAACTGCATAACCCGGATGGTCACATTAGCGAGGTATGTCCCAGCAGCCGGGGTCATCATGGGAACCCATACTCACTGGACCTTCAGTTACGCGCAACTCTCCCTGTTTCCGTCTTCATCTCCCCCAACCTCCCCATCGACGAGGAGAACAACCTGGTCGATCAGACTCCCCACAGCGCCCAGAGGGCCGTCGACGATCTCGCCCAGCAGGCACCCCCATTGTACGGCGAGCACCAGTTCGACCAGCTCTACAGCGGTGTTGACCCGAGCGGCTACCGGACCCCCGGCCCGACCAGCGGGCCAAATACCCCCTTCGGTAGCCTCAGTCGCAACCTTTCGGCAGAGAACCTGGCCTCTATGAACGCAGTAACCACGACCGATATCTCCGCATCAGCCTTGCACAGTCGTCTGTCGCGCCTCCGCGCCAACCGCCTGAGCCATCATTCGCCACTAGATCACGAAAGCCACCCCGAGATCCGACTAGGCATTCCACCGGACTATTTCGGGCCCTGGTCCGGCTCGACCTCACACACTCCTGAAAGCCCGGTCCTCTCGCGCCCGCCATCCGACGAAGGCCAACACGAACACGACCACGATCACGACCACGACCACGACCACGACCACGACCACGACCACGACCACGAGCATGAGCACGTCCCGTCGGGCATGGCCACGCCGTTCCAGCCACACTCCGCGGAACTCGAGAGACTCAGTCGCGTTCCCAGCTACGACACGGCCATGCGGTCGAACGTGCGGATAGGCGATGCCGGTCTCCCGGACTATCTCAGTGCGGTGGGCAGTGAGAATACCACGCCCACGCCGCCGCAGTCCCCGCAGCGGGCGTACGTGCGTGAGGGCAGCCGGGGGTCAGACCAGAATCTGCCCACGCTGGGACTGCGCGACGTCCGAGTCTGTTTCAGTCGAGGTCGACGGGGAATATAAGTGATGAGGGTCATCGCGTGTCCCAGGCTAGGGCTTGATTTCGATTGTTTCTTGGCTCTTTGGCATTTCGATCTATGCCCCCTCCCCCCCCCCCCAATCTAATGATCCACGACATCTCTTCTTCCTATCCGACAATTGAAAAAAGACAGCTATCTCATGGAGATCAGGGCCATCTCCTACGTCATCTACTTGTTTACCTGCTCGGCTGGTGTTTTGCATTTCACTCCTATTTCATTTGACTTTATTCGGAAACGGCGTTAGACTATAGACGGGATTGGAACCTGGGCCATGGAAATGAAAGTGGATATAAAAAAGGGGGTTACCATTCCATTGAATTGAATCGAATTGAATTCGGATTCGGATGACGGGGATAACGATACGCTGCTAGTTACAGTACATAGGAGGAGATACTGCTAAGCATGCGTTATGGATATGGATATGCGTTTGGGATATATTATTCACGATCTTCTGGTGTGATTGATCTGTGAACTTAGCATTAGCATGAGCATTCATTCTGTTAACCACCATGGAGTACTGCTACTATTGTCTCGGAGTCCATACCACTGTTCCACATTATGCATTGTTCGACATCCCACTATTAGCGCAGGGGTACAATGACATCATCTGCGGATTGTGGCCGTATTGAAGAAGATGGATCGGGATATCCAGAGTAGAAGGTTCGATTGCTCCTTGATTCAGTTCTGCACATGGAATGCTTAAACCGACTGGGACTGAATCGCACTACGTACAGATCAGGCCTTATACGGAATACCGGCACTTTAGACTCCAACGATATACGGCATTACTCCGTACATAGTTCAAGCACCGCCTCAACCCTAATCCTATACTCTGTATACCAACTACTCTGTACCAACTACTCTGTAGTCATACTCCGTACAACTCACAGTATAATAGAACCATTCCACCGTCTCACCCTCAAACAGATAGCCACGTCATGTGACTCAAACCCTGATCTCCCCAGTGGACCACGCTTTACCGAAAGCATCGCCGGTTGGGGCTGCGCAGTGACGCCAAGGGAGGATGGTTCTGGTAGGGGTATAGTGCCTGTCGATGACCTCATCGGTGCCCAATTCTACTGTAGAATACATATATAGGCCCTCTCTGGACGACTCGGAGTAGGGCTGTTGGCTTGATCTGGCGGTGTTCTTTATTCCCCACTACCTCATCGGAACTAGCGATTAATCCGTCCTCCGCTGTTCTTTCTCTTCTCTTCTCTTTAATCAGTCCTTCTATTTAACTAGTTACCCCTTTTAATCCCTTCATATTCTCATCTTATAATATCCTATTTATACTATACTAGAAGGAGACACACCATGTCGACCCCAACCAGTCCTTCCGTCCCTACCCGCTCCAACACCGTGCGCAGTTCCTGGACTGGCACGGTTACCCGCCGCAATACCGACAGCGAGGATGAGGCCATTCCGAACTCGGATAGCAGTGAAGTATGTCTCGTTTTCCGGAAATACGTGGATCCCCAGACTGACAAGGCAGACGACAAATCTCCTCGTGGAACGGCTGCGGGCTTGGAAGCATATGTGCGGGTACTTGGAGGATTATGTCAGTGCCACGGCCAAGGTGCAGAAGTCGCAGTCTAAGGACTATGAGAAGGTTTTGAAGGTGTGTTAGATCTGGGATATGTGAGGGGGAGAGAGAGAGAGAGAGAGAAAATGTGCGGCAATACTGATGGATAGTAGACGGTCAGTGACCCTCTAAAGGAGGGTCATCACTTCTCTCAGAGCACTGGCGGGATTGCCAGTATGTTTGAAAACATGCGGGCCAACACGCAGGTATGAATCCGAATCTAAATCCTGTGGCTATGGATGATGGATGCTAACCATACCAGGGTATGGTGAATATGCATCTCGACACCGAAAAGAACCTCAAGGGCTCCGTGTTGCCCATCCTCGAACGACTGCACAAGGAAATCAAGAGTAAGGGCAAGGAGGTGCAGAATGGGGCATCCAAGAGCGCCAAGGCCGTTGACAAGGCGCGCAGCGTCACTCAGAAGCACATCGAATTGCTGGCGCAGCATACGGCTTCCTTCGATGCCGCCGCGGGGAACAAGATCGAGCAGTACCACGACCCATACATCCTGCGGCGCGGGGTCAACCACCGCCTGAATAAGCAGGTCCAGGACGAGAACAACAGCCGCCAGGACATCATCGCCGTGCAGAACAACTTCCAGCAGTTCGAGGCCCACGTCATACAGACCTGTCAGGGCGCCATGGACCAGTTCTTCCAGTTCATGGGCGGCCAGTTGGAGCGCAAGCGCGACATGTATGCCGACATCCTGGGCAACACGCAGCGCGTCCCTCCGGACTTCGAATGGGTCAACTTCATGACCCGCAACGACAGTGTCCTCGTGAACCCGGACTCGCCGCCCCGCTCGCTGTCCAACATCAACTTCCCCAACCAGGATCACAAGGCCACCAAGCCGCTCATCGAGGGCTCGCTGGAACGCCGCTCCCGCGCCGTAATCAAGGGCTACAGCTCGGGCTACTACGTCGTCACCGCCGCACGCTACCTTCACGAGTTCAAAGACGACGACGACTTCCGCCGCGACCCCTCTCCAGACCTCTCGCTGTATCTTCCGGACTGCGTCATCGGTGCCACCGATGGCCCCAAGTTCAGCGTCAAGGGCAAGGATATCTCCGGCAACAGGGTTGGCAATGCCTTCCACACCACCACCGAACTGCAATTCAAGGCCCATACCGCCTCCGACGCCGAGAAATGGTTCACTGTCATCAAGGACGCTTCTCGCGGCCAGACCCCGGCCTCCAGTACCCCGGCCAGCCCTGCTGTTGCAACCTCGACTTCCCCTACTACCGGTGCTGGTGCTGAGACCAACGGCGCCAGCGGCGCCCAACCACCCACATATGCTGAATCCGGCGAAGCCCAGAGCCCGGCCGCTGCGACGGCAAACCCCCCAGCCGAGACCACCGGCACAGAAGCCAAGGGTTCCTCCGCCGAGCAGCCCGCGTCGGCAACCTCGCCGGGTGGATTGTCGCGTACGGACAGCTCCGCGAAGGGACACTTCCATACCGGGCCTACTGGTGAGGCTGTGAGTGAGGCGGGGAAGAAGGATTAATTTGAAAATTCTCTTTGCCTTTTCTCGCCCCTTGTTTGCCGTCTTAACGATTTCAAACGATAGTTGTGTGTCTATTCATATTCGACATATTCTAATAATCTACCACGCATATTGTTTAATTCTTGTATTTATTTAATCGAGGTAGTGAACATATATCCTACTCTTATCTCTCTCACCGTCGTTTACCAGTTGTGGAGATTGGTAACTTGGAAGGCACCGTGTCCCAGCCGTCAGACCATCCAAATGGAGAATGAGCTGAAGCAGGTTATCAAAGCTGATCATCTCATTCTCTTTCTCAGCAGAAAAACAATTGGGGTCTCCAGATCCTTCAAAGCCAGCGTTACTCGGAGATTGTATCAGGGAGAATGATCATCAGAATGGATAGAATGAATACAGATGCTGCCTGGTGCAATCACACTAGTATTGGCCCTATGCACATCTTGGTTGGTAAATCACTTTTTAGAATGGCAGCCAACATTATCAACTGCATGGCTTCTACCTTCTAGCTGCATTTGCCATAGCTACTTGCAGATGTTGATCCGACAAATCGGGAAGTGGAGGATGTATAGAATCCAGATGAAAGGCTGTCAAGGATAATCTTAAAATGAATCCCATCTTTTTTGCAAGCAGACCACACATTTCGCTCTTCTTCTGGCCAGTAAGAAGGATCATAACTCAAAGGCAAGAGCCGAAGGTAGATATGTTGGAGTTGAGGAGTTATAGATCTCCAATCACTCTTAGTCAAAAAGTCATGCACACAATCTAAGAAATCACAGGTCTCCCACTGATATTCATAAACATTTCCCAGGTCATTCCTCAAGACCAGATTGCGTAAGGTGTCGGGTAAGACTTTTCCTAAATCAATTGCTTCAGAGGGGTCAAGGCCAACAAGAAGAGTGATAGGGAGTTCAGCAGTTTGAAGATTGGTAAATTTCTTCAAGACACCTTTAAAAGATTCCAGTGAGTGCTCTCGTCCCTCCTCAAAATGGCATTCACCCATGCAGTGTGGGTAGTACTCAGTTCCAATAGAGAGATTTGTAACTGTATTCCTGACAGATTCCAATGCTTGGATAAAAAGTTCACTGTTTTGAAAAATATGTGGTTTTTTCCAGTGATATGCCAACCCTAGATGGAGGTCCTTTAATGACTGAGTTTGAGTAAGTAAGGAAAAAACATCTTCTTCAGAAATGGTTGACCGAGCGAGGATCAGTGTTTGTAAACAGTCAAGATTCAACTTCAACTTGCTCTCCTTGAGCTTCGTTGTGTCACGCAGCCAGATTTCCAAGTGTTGAAGAGAAGCCAGGTAGAACCAGCCATGAAACTGATTACTGTTATAGGATGATGGAAAGCTATCAGGCCATAGTTCCCCTGAATCAAATGCAAATTCCATAGGCAAAGGCACATTTCCACCATAGTCAACCAAACAGAGACAGTCAAATGTTGACAACACTCCATTTGGCGAAAGAAGTGCATGCTTCATCATTTGACCTGGATATCCACCCATCCAGACAAAAGAATAATCCAGATGAAGTGATCTAAGACCTGAAAGTTGGGAGATAAAGATTGCAGTGAAAGCAAAGAAATTTCCTTCTCGAAGAGCTTGAACCCAGTCTTCTGCATTATGGAACTGAGCATCCTGAGCCACACCAACTGCTTGTCCCATCACATCTTCGAAGCATGATGCCTGTTTATCCCAATTCACATTACTTGTCAGATTAGCCCATGGTAGTACTGCTGATGATGAAAGCAGGCTGACATGGTGCACTGAAGATGCCAGCTCTGGCTTTGCAAAGATAGTTCGAAGTAGCTGCAGCACTTGTTGTAGAGGGAGCTTGTCTGTATTCCAGCCCACATCCAATTTTTGGTAAAGAAATAGCTCTGCTGTTGCATTTAGGGACTTGCATGTTGTGCATATTGACAAGATATCTGGAAATGCAAGGTATTTGATAACATCCGCCCAACAGTCGTATGGAAGAAGGAAAAAGGGGCGTTTCGCAATGGCAGAATATTGCTCATTCATGACGGTAGGGGATAAGGGACATGCGATAAAAATATATTATTTAGATAAATATTTTGATTATGGTGTAAGAGCGAGAATTATGTGTGCTGACTTTCTTTTGCAAGTTGTGGAACAAACTATACTCTGATAAGATTCGGCTGGATAATAGTCGGCCCGATGGCAGGCCGGAGATCTATAGCCACGTCTATGGCTAGATAGAACTTCCCCCTAGCAAGCACTCGTTGAGCAGACACTGGCTCAAACTCTCAGCTAGAGTTGCAAACCAGTCCACCAGTCGACAACGGTTCTCCCTCATTCTCCCTCTAACTGCTGGCTCACTAATGGAATTATAGAGGCAACTATGATTGCTGTGGAAGCCTCAACCCCGTCGGGCCTACCCCCAACCCAGTGGGCACCGTTGGTGGGCAGCTGAATGCTCAACAGCAGCCCAGGCCCTGCGGAAAGCCTTGCGGGACCCAGCTGGCCATCTCTTTAGGCAGACCATCCGGCGCAGCGGCGCTGCAAGCGTCATTTCTAGAAAAATGCTATAGACAACATGGCAGAGCCTCAAGTAGTCTATTAGCGCTCAAGGCCGGTAGGGCTATTCAAGCGCAGCGCTAGCGAGTAGTTAGCGAATAGCTGTTGAATTGGTAGTTTACTAGTTGTGAAACAGTACGATAGTAGCTATAGTGAGGAATCGAATGAATTACTTGATTATTCTCTATATGTCCCTCAATCCCCTTATATGCTTATTACCCAGCGCCAATCTATGTGTTGTCACTAGATAGGCCTGCATATGCAGGCTTATTGTATGTAGGTGTAGGCCTAACCCTATGATGTCTGTGTTGTTGACAATTACCTCTCCCCCAAGTTGGCAACTCAACTGTGAGTCAATAGACCCTTGCTCTGAAGGCTGGGAGATTGAAGTGGATTCAGGGGTCTCTGGGAATCGACACGTCAGTCTATAAAGACCCAATCCAGAAGGACTAAAAAACAGATAATATAATCAAGTTTCAATTGATAAAGGAGCGCACTGCGATCTATTAGGCTGCCTAGCGAGTGTCTGCTCAACAAGTGCTTGCTAAGGGGAAGTTCTAGTCGTAGACGTGGCTACACATCAACTCCGGCCTCATTCTTCCCATACAAATCTTGCTATGGAGGTCTAGTGGGACATATATATAGCCAACAAGAAAGTTTCCCTGCCAGTACGGTCATACATATAGCGGGCCAAGCCTACATGCTGTAAGGACAATACTCAAAGATCACCAAATATTACTAGCAAAATCAAAGATTTATGCAAGTCACAGGTGTTTCTATTTTGATTAAGGTTTGGGTCGAATTGGCACCCACTGGGTACCCATCATGGGTATGTTCTTCGAACTACCCATCCATGGGCAGGTAATGGGTAGTCTCCAGGTACCCATGGGTGGGTATGGGCCTGCCGAGGTCTGCCCAGCACAAAAGCTTGATCCACCTTTTGACTTGCCTGTTCGCAAATCGGCCATCATACCCAGGACGATTTTTCCCTCGACTCCAGGGCAGCAAGACACAGGAAAATGTGAATTCATTAAGCATGGCTCACCATATGACCAGCATGATTGACTGTTTGTTGGTTTAGATCGCTCATGAAGGGGAATTGACTCCATTGAGTTCAAAGATGGGTCGCAAGTTGGATGCATCAGCAATTGCAATACTGAAGGAAAAGAGATCCCTGCTTATCGTTTGTCCCTTACGAGCCCACATCATGTGCTGTCTTTGGTCTAATCTACTAGTTTGCTTATACGCAGAAACAGGCCTATCGCCATGATATAGTGGAATGCTCGTTTATCAAAATATGCCATTGAACCGAATCTGGTCGGCATAACCATCAAAGAATTTGAGCCATTGACTTGCCTCAGGCTCATTGTTCCGCGCAAATTTACTGTCATAGCTGTCCCCCATAACCTGCTTCTCTAGTCTCTCCTCAATCTGAAGCTGATCTCTTTCAGCGGTTTCCAAGTGGTACAGCATCATCTGACTTCCATCTGGAGTCCAAGCCCAGGGCCATGCAGCATGGATGAAGCACCAGTTCAAGAGACCTTGCAATCGAGATAATGGAAGCAGTATTCGTTCGTACATGGCGATGATCGTCTGTATGCCTTGCTCTCTTGAAATCACAGATTTTCTATAGGGGCTTGCTTCATCCAAGCACCGGAAGTCATGAAAGTAGATGCGCAAGATCGACCACCCTGGACAAAGTGTTTCCTGCAGATAAGAAACCGTTTTATCCCAGTCTTTATAGGCAGAAGATTCTGAGGACATGTAGTCTGGACCTGCGGGCGGAATGACAGCTTCAAGGAATTCAAGAAGGTGCAGCATCCTGGAGGGGACAACATCCCTCAGAAAGATGGAAGCCTCAAACCGATGTGGTGTTGATTTGGGGGCCTCAAAATACACTCCACCACAAGGCATGATCACAAAGCGATTTTTAGAAAAGAAGATATGCTGAGCATGAGCGCGGAAGGAGCGCGAGACGAGAAATAGTGGCATTGGTGGACACCAACAATTGCAAATCGGGGAGAACGCTGCATGATGGCGGCGACAAAAACATCCATTGTCCAAAACCTGATTGCAGTTTCGAAGCTGACAGCTGGAGTGGATTTCAGGCGGACAGTCATTATCTTCACAGAATAGCCGACAATAATGTAGATAGAATCCATCCTTTGGATTCCAAGTGATCTCACGACGCGGAGCAACCAAATCTGTATATTCAAGGATTTGATATTGAAGCTCTAGTGGCAAATCCAAAAATCGGAATGGCTTTTGAGAAGATTGATCTTCCATAGATTGTCGCATTGCTTGGGCTGCTGCTTTGCAAGCCAGGTCATATAGGGCAAGATTGCAGTCTTGACCTAGACGAATGTTGCAGCTAGCAACAGTAGGAAGCCTCCAATCCAGAAGGGGCTCCATGATTGCCTTTGCTATCTCGAAGTCTTCAACATCACAAACCAAAGACAGGTGCAACTTGGATGGTGGGATGTGCATATTGAGGTAGCTGACCACACAAACCCACTCAGATAGTAGGGTCTGATACCCAGGGGATGATGACCTAAGAGGCTGGTCATGCTTTTTAGTGCAATCATGCATGATCGCGCTCCTATGCCCTTTACAGCATAAATTTCCTTGTTCACAGGAGCTGACATTGAGGTGAATCGTCAAGCGACGGATGGATGCCACTGAGCTTGGAAGGAGGTTTCGCAGAGCTGTGAGGTTCCCATGATCTCGATATCGAATGAACAAATGGTTCCCTGAATAAAGCATAGATGAAGCTTCAGTATAAATCATTTGACAGGTGAGCATTAAATTATATGCCCCTCTGTATGGCTGAATTGTAGAATAACTTGGTTGTGGGTTTAGATTGTTGGGAAGGTCCAACTGGGGGATGACCATCCGGTATATTCGCAGTCGAATGGCTGACGGCAGGCCCAAGAAAGATGCATGAGTTTCCATGGTTAGGACTTAGCAGCATTTGAAGCTCACCGCAGCTTCAGAGCGACAATGGTTGTTACTGACTGGAGTTGATGTTGATTCAATGCCTGCAATATCGACCGAAATAGCCTCATGGTTGTGTAAGCAGCCAACTGCAGATCCCGGGCTGAGATCCTTTGCTTCTTTGTCTCCTCAACATCCTCAAGTTTCTATATACTTATATTCTTTGCTTCTTTGTCTCCTTGATGTCCTTAAGTCTCTAATTTCTAGGGCGGCTAATTTTTGCTTGTCAGCTGACTTCATATTGATTAGGTGTAGAAGAGATCAAATTGTAGCCTATAGATTATCCAGAACATGAAAATAAAATATTTCGCGGGGTATTCTTAATAAGAAATCCCTGATGTTTATACTTATTTCAACTGCTGAAGATGGACCGGAGGGATTGGAGTCTGAACAGTGCCTTTTGAAATTCCGATAGTTTATATTCCTCTGTTCCTTGATCTGTAGAAGCATCCGTAAGTCTAAACATAACGTCGCGAAGATACTGGTTCTACCACGTCCATCGAGGTGAAGCTGCAATGAGAAATGGCAGAATCCATATTCCGTGAGACCAAAATCTCCTCTTCTGTACTCTTCTTGGTCTCCTCGCTCCTTAGTTGGGCTGTTTCTGCCACCAGGGTTCTCTCCCCATCATCAGCTGCATAAAACGAAACCTCCCCCCACATGATCGGTTTGAGAGCTGCATTCTCATCGCCCACTGGTGGATGGCACGCTGCGCTGATCGCCAGACTGCAATTCCCGGCAAGCGGCATGCGAGTTGGAAATCGGGTAAACCCCAATCCAATCAGCAAGACAAATGCCAGACCGGCGAGTGAGAGCGTAAACATCATGGCGATTGGCGAGAGGTTACATGTGGAGATCGTCCTGCTTTCATCAACGACACTGGACTGGTCATACTGGACGATGCGAACATATGAGATACTCAATGATAGTAACCAATGCAATAGGGCCGAGATCACCATCGTTGGAACGCTGTATGTGTATGGCAGACTAAGGAAATACGTGGAGCGTTGAAGGCCTTCGGGCCATGACACGCGAAGAGGTTTTCGGCGGATGGAGTAGTTGTTATATTCGGCGGCCACAAGCATGCGTGAGAGAATATCGTTGATCAGATAATATAGAATGGATAGAATAATCTGAGGGGCGTTGGAGAGGAGCACCATGGCGATGAGGCGATATGTTGTCAAATAGCGAAGCAGGGTTTGTGGTTGGACGGCAGCGAAACCTAAGCTCCAGACGGTAGAGATGTTGGAATTGGGCAGGTATTCAGTAACACCATTGTAAGTAATACCAGTAAGGGTTCCGGCTACGAGAAGGCAACTCAGGTAACTATTCAGATGAGTATATAACTATACCAGGAAAGGGCGTTGGGGTGCTTACCAAATAATGGTGATAGTCCAGCGTTGCCAGCCGACAGCATACGACCAGCGTCTGCGTGGCGGTAAAACCCCCGATTTTACAGGTTCGGCCCTGGAAAATGCCCTTTTTATGTTCCTTTGATCCACCCAAGATCGGCATAATGAAGTTCCATCCGGACATTTGAGGAAGGAAGATATAGCATCGCCGACTGTGAGGAACAAGTCCTGCCGTCGTTGTTGGATGGTCAACAGGATGCAAATGACTTTAATAAGATTGAATATGATGACCACCGTGCAAATCAATGGGCTATACATGAGTTGGCATCGCTCCTCCACCTTCTGGCTCAAACAATAGTCAATTGAGTAGTAATACTGTGGCAATAGAGCCATGCTCGAGGGCGACGCACAGTTCGCATGCGAATTGTACACCGTGACCTTGGAAGCAAACGATGGTGTCTCCCAAACCTGACTGTGAAGCAAGTCCCAAGTGGACTGGACCGTATTATATCCCTCACTCAACTCGAGCGAGCCCCCTAGTGTGTTTATGTCCGATTGAACGAGATGTGGCAGTGATGTACCCTGCAAATCAGAGTAATTAGAGGCAGTAACGGCAAATGAGCCATCCAGCGCCGCCACAACAACTGTATTTGTGGTAAAGGGTCCTGCGCTTACTGCCCACATATTAATCTGCTCAAGAACAGCAGATTGAAGGCAATTAGATGATCCAGAAGTGTTATCGATCCCGGGACTATCGCACATCCATCCGAACGGATCCTGATAATCATCTGTGGACGATGTTGGATTTCCGACTCCAACCCAGACACCTGGAGATGGGATTGAAGAATTGTCAGAGACAAGCAGAAGTGTTCGACGGTCGGAGAGAAATGGCACTCCATATGCCTTGATGCAGGCTTCTTTACTGAGAATTTCGAATTCGCCGTCGCGGTATATCGACTGTGTGTGTGCGGGGTTTGTTCCCACCAGCTTTTCGTAACAGGAGTCGGTAGAAGAGTCTGCAGATCCAATGGTGACATTCGAAGAGACAAGAACAATCCCATATGCATTGGAAGTCATAGTCGAGAACACGGCCGAGTTATACCTGCGCCTGTTAGCTGGTCGGAAGCGAATACCACACAACACTCACAGCACATGGAATGGAAGTGAACTGAGAAACAATAGACACCAAAGTGACACCTGCTTCCATTTAATCACCCGTAGGTTGGATATACTCGGTGTTCCGACGTCCAGCCGCTTGCCAGTCGCATGCATGCGATCGACGTCCTGTCGGGAAGGGGCGCTCAAGCATTGCATACAGTAATTACTGGCTCCTAGAAGAACAGTCCCAAAGATGTTGATTAAAACATGCAATGCCGTTGATGAATATTTCGCGCGTCCACAGTCACCTTCAAAGATAGCCTCTGCCTCAAATGATGGATTTTCTGCGCGGAAAGCAGCGACGGCCGTGAGAATTATATTCAACAGGAGGATTGCAGCAGTTGCAGCGAGGCAGATTGTCGCGCCATGGCGCCATTCATACCCTGTTCGTAGCTTCTTCTTTTGGGATTGAGAGACAGTATCGCTGTGGATGTTGGCATGGTTCTTGGGAAGGCAGAATAGTTCGGTGTCATCTTCTAATCCCATTTGTCTGTCTGTGACGCGAACATGCTGGTATTTCTGCTTTTGAAATGAGGATAGCATGTCACTCAGAAATATCTTCATCACAGATCAATGTTCTGGAAATGAAAACCATGGAATCACCCTGGCCACCGCGCCTCGCGGCGAATTGGTGCCTTTTTGAGTACCTTTGCCAGCCCCCGCCGCAAAACACCTTTGAGACTTCGCTGCCCACTCACAAGAGTTGTTCCTGGGTTCCACTGCCAAGCCACGGGAAGTTCTGATTTAAGCTTTTAAGATTTGAATACAGAGTACTTTCAAATTCCCTTATAGCCAATCAAATGAAACAGCTAATGTATTTCATAAGTGAAGTGGATCCAGGGGTCTCGGGGAGTCGACACGCCAGTCTATAAAGGCCTAAATCCAGAAGGACTAAAGGATATAATCAATTTCAATTAATGAAGGAGTGCACTGCTATAGACTATCTAGCTAGTGTCTGCTCAATGAGTGCTTGCTAAGGGAAGTCCTAGTCATAGACTGGCTTCCCTTGCTGTTGCTCTTCCTCTTCTGCCTGTTTGTGGGCCGACAGAGGCAACAAGGATGTCGACGCTGCAGGGGAGAGGGGAGCTCACGCGCAACAGCAAGGACAAAACCAGTCCATTCCAGGTGCGACGATTGGGGGTATTGTAGTCATTACCAGCAGTGTAATACCGCGATGGCAGCGTCACGCCCACACTCCTATGCCAGCAATGGAGCCATGACGCGGGGGCACGACAGAGCCGGGCACCGCGAGCAGTCCAGCTGCATGCTGCCATGCCATGTCGACACTGGCGAGTCCAATGAGATCAGGATCTCCAGTCGTTCCTGCTCCAGGGCCTGCTCCAGCGACAGGATCCGGAAGTGTCGGCGCGACATCGCTGATCGGTTGTCAGATATCAGAGAATCACTCGAGATGAGATGGCGATTTATGCGACGTTGAGGCGAGTGGGAGAGAGTGCCGGTATTCATGTCTGCCAGTTCGTTCCAAGTCTATTCCGCTGACATGATTTGCATGATATCTGGTTGGCTAACTAAAGTTAGTTAAAGGGGGAGACCGTCTAGTTCCTTGTACGTCAAGTCTCCATCAAATGAGCGCACTGCGAGTTTCTTGGGATATTTGCGGCAATTCGAAAGTATGAGGTCGTGTAGGCAAACGTCCTTTGTGGTCGATTTCGTGCGGGTGAGGACCCGGATAAGCTTTCGATCCCAGGAGGAGCAGTAGTCGATATCTTTGAGGCTTAAGGTGTCAATTTGGCTTGTAATCTGTCTCAGGACATATCGAAATGTCCAGACGATGCTGTCTGTATCGCCACGAAGTTCGTGGGTCGTCTCCAAGCTGGCCTGCATCTGATTGCCATTTCTTGTAACGGTCAAATCTGTGGTCGACTGGCAATATTGTCAGCTACATGCAAGAATGGTCTTTCACACTTGTATTACCTTTGACCTGATAGCTTCTTTCGTGTTAGGTCGTTTCAACGCAGATTGAGGGCTGTCGAAGTAGCATAGAGAAGCAGTACATGAATTCCGAGCAGCGGGGAATTGAGAAGCATAAACTCCGCAGGCGCGTACATCCTGCCTCTCGGAGGTTGCTGCGGCCTCAATCAGCCTCAAAAGGGTCTGTACATCCCATGTTGGATCTACTCGAACTGTATACACTGTCTGGCAGCCATCTTCATAGCTAAAGCTAATCACGTCCGTGGGCCGAAAGCATTGGAGCGTGAGCACCCATGCTGCCTTCACGCAGGTCAATTGTAGTGGTCTGTTAGTTTGTGCAAGACCAAGGGTGTCCAATTCAAGCTCGACAGTGTCCCTTGGCAATTGGAGTCGCTTGGGCAAGATGTGGGCATCTTCCCAACAAGGCGATATTGTATGTGACAATTGCCCGCTTGTTACTTCCGGTGCCATTGTGATTGAGGTCAAACAACAGGGGACCAGAAAAGTTGAGCTCGAACCGCAAGGCTTGGGGTCTTTCAAGGCGCCTGCACTGTGATTTGGCAAACTTTTAAATAAATGAGGAGCCTCAGCCATGCTCGACCTGTTCCGTATTAGTCGGCGGTCATTGGGCATTCCATAATTCCCGCTCTTCCTCCAAATCTTAATCTTATCCCCTGACCAATGCATATTGTGCCTTGATTACATGAATCATTCAGCTTCTGGACTACCCGACGTGTGGAATGAGCTCCACTCAGGTGGGTGCGGTTACTGTATGACATGGTTGTCGTGAACTCAGCACGCTACGGATACTTCCGAGCCGATTATTACAGCATGGGGAATGAATTCTGCAGAACAGGTTTGAACTCATCAGATCCAAACCCACTAAGTCTCAATAGCGCGGTCCATCAGCTCCACTCAGGTGGGTGCAGTTACTTTATGTCGTGATGTTGTCATGAACTCAGCATGCCACGGAGCTACCTTGTTCCTAGGCAGTTCTCCCCTGGACGATGAGTCCGCCGTGGTGCGTCGCTAAAGCACCAAAATCGAACTAAAGCAAGCCACGAACAGGGGTTTCTGTTTCTCCACATCCTGCAACTTTCTGCAGTTCCCAGCAGGTAATCTGCATCACACCGAAACCGGTCTTTCTCACGAAGTAAATACCATACATGCTTGGTCAATTGGCTGGAAATATTGCACTTTACGCATGAATCGCGATCACTGTCCCCTTCTCCCCGTCGGTCCTCCTTTTTTGATTCTCCCGCTTCTAGGATACCCGTGAATTCCCTCAACTGAGACTCCATCAACCTCAGTACCAATTTTCAAATGTTAGGTTTCTGGGGGAAAGGAAAGCAGAGAGAAGGCTGCCACTCGCGATGGAGGCGAGATTGGCGGTCGTCCGATGCTTTTATTATAAGCACGATGTCCTTAGCATTGTTTACAGGTAGGCGATGGCGTGTTCACATACAAACATTGACTCTTCTGACCAAAAGGCTAGATGAATTGCTATTCGCATTTATGATTCCTTTACTTCCGACCATACTAGAGAATCGGATCGGAATAGACCCCAGCAACACGCAATGGCATATCTCGGTATTCCTCATAGAGGGGGCATTCGTGTCAGTGGCTTCAAGCCCCATTATTGGGTCAATTGCAGATGCAGTCTCCAGCAAGCGGCTGCTCTTGTTAAGTCTACTGGGAATCGCATTGGTCAGCGTTGTGTGCTTGTCGCTCACCACAACCCGTACGTTCCGCGCTTCTTCTGTCGTGCGATTCTAACACGAGTACAGTGGCATGGCTATTCGTAGGTCGATTCTTCCAATGCATTGCGAGTAACGCACTTTGGGTTGTCGGAATGGCCACTATGGCTGAAAACATTGGGTCTGAAAATATGGGGAAGATTGCTGGCTTCAGTTCCACGCTCTCATCAGCTGGTACAACAGCGGGTCCCGTCCTCGCGGGTCTCTTGTTTGCCGCTGGAGGATACTGGGCCGCATGGGCTGGTGCGGCAGCCTTTTTGGTCATCGACATTGTCATGCGCCTCCTCATGGTTGAAAAACCTCCGCAAGACCAAACGACTGTCCATGAGCAAGACCCCTTGCTCAACGGTCGTCCAACCACAGAGACTACCGAGATCGTACAGGGATGGCGGTTTTACGCATGTCTCTGTCGTCAGCCTCGTTTTTCGGCTGGTATATTCTGTTATTTTGTATTTGCCTGGGTCATCGCGTGCTTCGAAACAACACTCTCAGTTCATGTGAGAGATGCATTTGGATGGGGAGTACTCCCCGTCGGGCTCTTGCTGGCAGCCATTCAAGCACCAGGTACTCTACTAGCTCTCCCAGTTGGCTGGCTCAAGGACCGTGTAGGATCACGGACCCCGACAGTCATTGGCTTCTTCGGTCTCGTACCATTCGTCGTGACCGTGGGGTTTCCGGGCGATGAAAGATTTCCATGGCTGGAGGGAGACCGCGGCAAGATTATTTACGCGATATGCATGATTTTCAGTGGATGCTTCATGTGTCTACTGAACGGCGTCGGCGCGATGGAAGCAGCTGGTATGTTAACCACAACGTTTATCCCGCCTGGCGTCCACTGACAAAATTGATAGAAACGGTTGACATTCTCGAGAAAGAGAACCACGGCATTTTCGGTCCAAATGGTGGCTATTCTAGAGCCATGGCGGTCGTCAACATGACTTGGATGGCTGGACTGATGAGTGGGCCAATATTAGGGGGTCTAATAGTTCAACAGGGAGGTTATTTTGAACTTCAGTGCTTCGTTGGTAGGTCTCACTTGTCATTAATTTGTTTCAGCACACTAACAGAATCAGGGGGCGCGGCTTTGATCGCAGGTTGTATTGCATTCTCTTTTTTGCATTCTCACTCAAAAGCAGCAGAGGAGTGAATGTCTAGATAAATTGTACTTGTTTTTTGCATTGGTGTTTGGGACAGCCTAGGGACCATTCCTACCAGTAGGCCAAAAGACCACTATATCTGGTTTCTCACAAGCCAGATATCCCTAGGCACCTTATATAGTAGCACACTGTTAGGCTCCCTAACAATTGGGGTCATTGGAATATTGCTTCCATAGCTCATGAGCCTTGTCATCTGCAATGAATCCCCGCGATGAGTAATTGGAACCCCAAGCCCTGTGAAAATCATGATGTAGCAAACCTTGCACACTATTTGCTTCATGTGGTTCACCACAAGCGCCATTGCTAGCATCATTACCATTTGACAGATTTGCCTTTTTGGTCATGTGTGGCTTCAGGGACAATTGCAAAATTGACGAATGCTGTAGTAGTAACAGGTGAAAACACCACCACGAAGAAAAACAGTTCCTGTTGACAATGCATGCTAGGAAGACAGCCTAGATGCTGAATGCCACACCCAATCAGTGGAGACACACAAATACAGGGAATGCCTAAACTTACTCAAATGTGGGGAGCTTCCTGGCCCGCGGTACTTCTGTCTCCAAGTGATCGGATCGCAGAACAAACCCTTGTCCTGCCCGATCTGAGCAGCCGCTTTCCCAAACTTACGGCATGTTGGCGCATTTCTGGCCATGCACGAGCTGATCTGATGAGCTCAAACCTGTTCTGTGGAGTTCATTCCCTGTGCTGTAATGATCGGCTCGCGAGTATGTTGGGAGAATCCAGTTCCCCGGTGGCTGTACGTCAGTCTGCAGCAAAATGTGTTATCTCGCAGACCTCGAATTATATATATATATATATATTTCAAGACCTTGGGCGGCACTCGCGATAATCAGTTCCATATGTTCCTTTTCAGACATCCAAAACATAGCCCCCAATCCCTTAAAAGGCAAAGATCAGAATCCATATCCAGAATGTCTTCGCAGGGTAACTCAGACTCCGAGCCTACTACCGCCTCCCACATCTACTACCCAATTCAGGGTGTTCCGGTGAAGGGCGTTCAGAAAGCCGACGTCACTGCCAAAACACCCGTACCCCTTCGCCAGAACATCGACACATGGAGCAGTGATCCTGCCAATGACAAGGAAGTAAAGTTGTTTGTGGCAGCTCTTGATCGTTTCCAGAAGATCGATCCTCATGATCGCGATTCCTACTTCCAAATTGCCGGTATCCATGGACAACCCAACGTTGCATGGGACGAGACTATCGAAGAAGCCGAGGCCAAGGGAAAGGGCTACTGTACACATAACAACGTGTTGTTCCCGATTTGGCACCGAGCCTACCTAGCTCTTTACGAGGTATCTCATTGTCTATGGTGTTCACATTCCTATGCTACAAAATATGGCTGACAAAGTCCAAGCAACGACTCTCCGGGTTGGCAAAGGACATCGTATCAGCTTTCGACGAAGAAGTTCGACCTCAATGGGAAGAAGCTGCAGCCAATTGGCGTCTCCCCTTTTGGGACTGGGCCACCCAAACCGCCGTCCCAAACTTGAGCAAATCCCCTATTTCTATTGTTCCAACTGCGGATGGCAAGGGTGAACAACCCATCCCGAACCCCCTGTATCAATTCCGCAACCCGCTCGGCGAACCGTGGTCCACACTCAAAGTCGACGACTTCAAAGACCCTTGGGTACCTGTGGGTGGAGAGCTGCTGTTTGTAAGTGCATGTCCATCCAACGGGAAGTTTAGATCAGACTGACGATCTAGTTCTCTGAGTGCATTGCCATCAGTCGTTGGCCTGACGAGGCCGATGTTAAATCAGGAAGTGAGGGCTGGAAGCACGGTACCGTCAACAACCTCAAGGTCAAGGAGTCTCTGGAAGCCAGCGAGTGGATGTCTGAGGCTCCGCTTGGTGCCAAGCCAGCTGAGTTGGTCTATCGTCTGCTGACAGTTCCTATGGACTACTCCACCTTCGCTACTACTTCCCAATCCTCGCCTGACCAAGGTGTCGAGAACGATATCAATCTTGAGTATAGTACGTGTTACCCACGGGTTCTTGGTCCTACACCGTATGCTAATCAGCTCTAGTTCACAACAACATTCATGGATGGGTAGGAGGTGACTTCAATGGTCATATGTCTCAAATTCCGGTGGCTACTTTTGATCCTATCTTCTGGCTCCATCACTGGTAAGCTTCTATGGCCCGGGCCGGAATTGTTCCCCATAAGATTGAACAAATAAGATGCTAATGATATCCCAGTAACATTGATCGCATCTGGGCGTTATGGCAAACACTCAACCCAGACAAGTGGTTCACAGAGGGCACTGTCTATGAGTTCTTCCAAAAGACGATTGGGCTCGACCAAGGTGCCAAATTCGGTCCGGATGTTGGGCTCCGACCATTCCACGCAGACACTAAGGGAACCCTTCTCAGGCCGAAAGATGTACGAAACACCTATAGCCTTGGGTACAACTATGTTGATCTACAGCCCTGGCAAGAGAAGTATAATAAGGACGGTTCTTTCAACTCAGAGGCCTACGTTGGAGACCTCCGCGAGCACATCAACGACTTGTACGGTGTGTCGCGTAAGGAGTTGCAGAAGGCCACAAACCTGAATGGTATCGAATACGGTGACGACGCGCTCAAGGTTTTGGAATATTCCTTCAGTATTCGCTTTGCCAAGTACGCCTTTGGTGGAGAGCCTTTCTGGATCCGTGTATACATTGCCCGAGATGGCAGCAAACAGAATGCGACGACGGATCTTATTGCTGAAGCTTACAACTTCAGTCAGACGCCTGATGATGCTGCTGGAAGGGCTAACTGTCGCAACTGCAAGACCAATCAGGAGCAGAACCTCAAGGTTACTGCGAACCTCTCGATCACGCCGATCCTCATCAACATCATCAAGTCTGGTGCAATGGAACTGCTAAGTCTGAGCAGGGATGATGTTTTGAAATACCTCCAGAAGAAAGTCTACTGGCGAGTCTTTCAGAATGGAAAGGAAGTGCCGAGTTATGCCTTGGGCCCATTGGAGCTAGAAATCATCGGTGCTACCAATGATGCCACTCACTTCAACGACCCTAAGGAAGCCCCTCTGGTTGAGAACTTCAAGAAGGAGCCAACTCTCACTGGTGGAGCAGATGGTGCTTTGGATCCTGCCCTGAAACAGCCTCAGACCCTACCACCGCCTCCACCAAAAACCGAGTCGCACGAGGCCAACCTGGCTGTGGGTAAGCACTTGCAGTTCAAGAAACCTCTTACTCCCGACTCTGTAGTCATAATTGACTCAGCCCATCTGAACCTGGCTCCAGCCAACGGAAACGGAATTGACAACAGCCAGGTCTACTTGACTTCCGGCGCCGATGGAAAGGGTGACATCTTGTTCCTGCTATCCATTCGTCGGGCTGAGAACGCAATTGTGTTCAACACCCTCCTGGGAGGCTCGTGGGGCAAGGAGGAGCGGGTTCCTCTGGAGAAGCGATTCAGGACATCCAGGCCTTCTCTCCTGATTCATGATCAGGGTGATGGTTACGAAGTCTTTATTGACTACCGCCATGTCTACTGGTTCGAGAAGCGTGCCAAGGACAAGGTCGCCAATGCTATCGCTTACACTGTGAACAAGGGCTGGTCTTCTGTCTGGTCCAATACATTGGCTGTCAAGACCTTTGCATCAATGGAAGAGACCTTCCACCACTAGGTCGGCTTTCTATATGTCGCTTCCCCGTGCATCTCGGTGACCCGCGCGGGTTTTTGCGCGTACCCGCTTGACCATACGTTAAAAAGAAAGAGAATTCTTCAAGATAAGCATCATGTGTGGCCAGTAATGTGACAAAGGCCAGGCAGCAGATCGCCGTCGTGTGATGACGGTAGGGCTTCTATACCAAGGAAAGCATAAGCGCCCCACAAGAAGGACAAGCTATAGCAGACTATTGTTAGCACTTGAGGCTGGTAGGCTAGTCAAGCACAGTGCTGGCAAGTAGCTAGCAAATAGCCATCAGATTAGTAGTTTACTAGTCATGAAGCAATACAATACCAGTGTTAGGGACAACCTAGGACTGTTCCTACCAGTAGGCCAAAAGACCACTATATCTGGCTTCTCGCAAGCCAGACATCCCTAGGCACCTTATATAGTAGCGCACTGTTAGGCTGCTCCCTAACAGGTTCCCTGGCTTCAACAGGAGTAGAAGAACTAAAAGTATATGAGGATACTCTTCATGTACTTAGATGACTTCTTTATGATTAATACAGTCTTTCAATTATTAGTTACCTTTGACTAGTGGACTTGTTCGCAGTTAACCAACAACTATGGTGTACATACTATAGTTGGCCTCTACTTAAGTCTTCATGTATGTGCGTATTTCACCAATGTATGCATGCTTTATGGAATATGGAACAAAGCCGAACCCTCTGGAATACCGCTCAGTAACAACTAGAGTCATCAAATCATGTCCGTGTCATGCCATACCCTAACGCCAGCAGAATCCAAACACCCTTAACGAATGTAAGTGTAGTGAAGTTGAAGAATATAACGCGCATATTCAGATGCACACCATGTAAAAGGCAGGACTAAAAATCCTCCGGACTTTCCAAATCCGCCAGCTTCTGACCTAAAAATTTCCCCAATGCCGCTGATTTCGATTCCAGCGCGAGCAGAATCGCCGGTGACGCAGAGAGATTCAGACTCTGCAGACGAGCGAGATCAGGGCTTCGGTCGATTTGATATTGTGTTTCCGGGTGAGTGGTAAGGGAATCTGACCCGTCGTAATTGATATTACTGTTTCCGCCAGCTGTGGCCTGGGCTGCGGGAGTAGACGTGCTTGTCGATTCATTAGAGTGGATGTTGATCAAGGACCCGTTTTTTGAGAAGCCCTCTACAGCATTTGTGTTATCGCCAGGTTCGTTTCTGCCTTCGTTCTTCTGCTGGTTCAATTTCGATGGTCCGATGGCTGCCAAGAGGACGTTGTCGGCGATGCGGGTGATTACTGCAACAAGATCATCAAGTTCAAACACAATCGACCCTACATCTCCCAAGGAGATGGATTGTGCTGTGACATAGGAAGATGGGTGGCTGGCCGGGTTGACGCCGGCCAGGTTACCACTGGAGATGGTCTTGGCATAGCAGGTGTAAGCAGCACCGTAAGTTGCGCTCAGGTTCCGCAGCTGGCGAGATGGAAGGCGAGTGGCATGCGCGAGGACGGCACCGTTTGTAGCGAATACCCTATTCCCGTCAGCATCTATCGGAGAGAAGGGAGACAGTGTGGAAGGTTACATGATGGAGGTGATTTCAGGCGGCGACAAGTTATCCTCGAGCAGATCGCCCAAAGCCTCTGCATCGAGCATTTTGATATCAGGTAGACCGGGAATCATGATGTCGCTGTCACTGCAATCAAAGCAATCTTCAGAATGGCCAAAGCTACCACGGATTTGTCCGGTAGAGTCAGTTTCTGTCTCGGAGTTATCGTCAATCACCCAGTCCTTAGGCGGGGACCAAGAACAGTCTTCAGGGAAGAAGAAGCAGTTGTCCTGGTAATCCTGATCGTCGTGATCGTATACTATTGGCTCGTCTGAATACTCCAGGAGGTTTTGGGCGTACTGAACGTGACAACGGGCCCAGTAAGGGACGAAGCCAACGTCGTCGATATCGGCTTGTTTTTGATTGAAAAAGTCGGGTTGAACTGGATGTTGGAACTCAGCCATG
The DNA here is from genome assembly GCA_003004525.2 of Aspergillus sp. MA 6038. NCBI lineage: Eukaryota > Fungi > Ascomycota > Eurotiomycetes > Eurotiales > Aspergillaceae > Aspergillus > Aspergillus sp. MA 6038. The sequence goes on from PQME02000027.1 coordinate 159,031, forward strand.
TTTCGGGAATGCTATTGGCACAAGATAAAATGAAGCAAGAGAGAGACGGAGGGGGGTGGAGTTGTTTAAAGGTGGATAGCAATGGGCCGAAAACGAGTAAAGAGGGTAGCAGTAGGGTTGACAAGTTGTGCTGCAGAGTCGAAAGTTCAGGAAAATGAGCACACGACCACGCACGCACGTTGACGATCAACGTACAACACTAGGCGCGAGAAGGAATCTGAACGGGAGGCTCGAGGGTTTATCCACGATCCTCGACGCCGCAGTGCGGCATGATGCCTAACAGCGCATAACCGGTTGGCGAACGAGAACGTCTGCCAAAGACGCCGGACGAGTCACCATGATGATTTGATCCTGAACCAAGACTCGCAGAGAAAAACGGAAGAATAAAAAGCAGGGACAACGACAGTAGCAGGGAATCACGACCAGGTCGATATGTCTCGCATGGTATATCGCAATCTCGCGAGGAAAGGGTCCAACGGTCACACGCACCTTGAATACGACTGGAAAAAAGCAACGAAGAGGAATTGACCAACTAGCACCGAAATAAAGCCAGAGCAATTGTTGCAATGCGGCGTGAAAGCGGGAGCGATGCGATGCGACTCGAAGGTGTTGTGGTTGGTTGTGGTGGACGAATGGGGAAAGGATGGAGTTGTGGGGGAGCAAAAAGAAGGAAGTCGCGACCAGGTCACGGCACGTTGCAAGCCGCAGAAAGCGCCCGATAGGGCTAGTTGGCACAATTACTCCAGAGTACAGCAGCAGATCAGGGCTACAACAAGGAATACAAGTACACCATGTCTTTATGTTACCCTTGTCGTCTCATGGATTGCGGGGAGTTAGTTGCCCGACCCTCCGAGGCTGGATGGTCACGTGATACTGACATCCGTGCTGAAGTGGATCAGGGAGCCGAAGTATACGAAGGCTTTATTCGGAAGGACTAAGGAGCACGGGATATATCAAATTAAGTTGACGAAGGAAGCCTACTATTGCTTCTTGACTGTATGTTATTTCGTGCCTGCTAAGTTCTACTCTATACTCTGTATGCAACTTCATCATGCGGGCCGACTATTACCCGACCCAGTCATATCACGTGCAATCCTACTTTGCAGATAGAATGCGAGGAGCTGTGAAAATGACAATAAAAATGACCACTTCTGAGGCTGTTTATGGCTGTTTTTCAACCTGTAACTCTCAACGGCGAGCCGCCGCTTTAACATCCCACCGTGCTGTGATCAGTTACCCGCCAAACATTATTAATCACCAGCCTGCTAGCGGAGCTGCACTCGTTCTTCTCACTGGACTACGTAGTATGCAGTACTCGCGGCAGCCGCGAGTGCTGCCTTATCATGGACATTCCAATTGATTATTCACACCTTTGGTCATCTTTCTTCCTTTGATATCTTCAGCTTTGCCGCCTGCAGAGAATGCCGCCGAATCTGCCAGCAACTCACAAGTACCATCTACAATTTTAGCAACCACATTCAATGTCAACATGATGCAAGAAGACTCCTGGCTGATTAGAGAATTGTACCAGCCAATTCTGCCATGATAATTCCGGGTTTTTTGTAACGTAGGTACGCAAAGTCACCCACTCAATTGCTCAAAAGTGTATCCTAAGCTGGCCCTTCCCCTGACACAGGTTTGTGGCCCATATTGTAATTAGTCATCTATGTAGGTTTGTCAAAAGAGTACAAGTAGGAATCTCCAATGGCCGGAAAATTGTCACGCAGTACGCCGTATACGGAGTAGAGTACCCTGATACTGTTGATGTCCGCCGTCCAGCATTTCTAATCAGCCATAGCGTCATAGGCCCTTCGACCCCACTCTACTCCGGCTTCATGTTTTCCCTCTCCGTCTCTTTTGCACTTCTCTCCTTCTCTACACCTACTCGTCCATGTTCGCCAATCGGTCTCTGCCTTTCTTTCGAAGCTTGTCTCTCGGGGTCCTCGCTCCACAAAGGTCAATCGTACCAGGTCTGTCAGCAATATTCCCCACTGCTGATCGGACATATTGGCTGACAGATGGCTCAGCAACCAATCGATCTCTTGCAACCATGGCGTCCGATACTGCCAGTTATAAACTCAACCGTCCGTGTCCAATTCCTTATGACCCGCTTAATTGAGTGAACCAAGGAAACTGACGGATATGCTTGGATTATAGACACGATGCTTCGGGTCAAGGACCCTAAGCGATCTGGTAAGTAATTGTGTACAATCAGATTTCAGGACGGGAAACTAACACATGCCATAGTGGAATTCTATAAGTACCTTGGTCTCAACCAGATCCAACAGCTAGATTTTCCCGAAAACAAATTTTCCCTGTACTTCCTTGCGTACAACGGCCCCTCGTCTCTCCAGGGTGACCGTCACTGGACGGACCGCAACGGTGTTGTTGAGCTCACCCACAACTACGGTACGGAGAGCGACCCCAACTACAGCGTGGCCAACGGTAACACAGAACCTTACCGCGGATTTGGTCACCTGGCTGTCTCCGTTGACAACATTGAGGTGGCTTGCAAGCGGCTCGAAGATGCAGGATATGCATTTCAGAAGAAGCTCACGGATGGTCGCATTAAGAGCATCGCGTTCGTGAAGGACCCGGATGGATACTGGGTGGAGATCATCCGCCGTCATGACGAGAGTGTGGGAACTGCCACAGATCCTAGCACCTACCGGTTGAACCACACTATGCTCCGAGTCAAGTCGGCCGAAGCCAGTCTGAAGTTCTACCAGGAGGTTATGGGCATGACCCTGGTGCGCACTTCAGAGAACAAGGACTCGAGCTTCAACCTTTACTTCCTGGCGTACCCCAAGTCCAACCCCAGCGCGCAGGAGAATGCGAGGAACCCCGTTGCTGATTGGGAGGGTATCCTCGAGTTAACCTGGAACTACGGTACGGAGAAGCAGGAGGGCAGTGTCTATCATAACGGGAACACAGAGCCTCAGGGCTTTGGTCACATCTGTATGTGTTCCTTTCATCTGATATACCGCTGAGCAACCACTAATGTTTTCCTTAGGTGTCTCTGTTGATGACCTCAATGCGGCCTGTGAGCGTTTCGAGGGTCTGAACGTTAACTGGAAGAAGCGCCTGACTGATGGTCGCATGAGAAACGTGGCATTCGTCCTCGACCCGGACGGCTATTGGATTGAGGTGATCCAGAACGAGACGCTCAAGCGCAGCAGCAACTGGTAGATATGGTGCAGCTGTTTGTAAAAGTAGCATACGAGTAGCATACGAGTAGTAATAGTCATCATTCTACTCTTCCGAGATAACCCTAACTGCGTCTCTACTGCATCTCGACTTTTTCCCAATAACTATAAGTAGACATAAGCACTGAAGCGGCCAGCATATCAACTTCGCCCTCCCGGCCAACTATTATCCGACCTACTCACATCAGGGCACTGGTTTCACATGACCAGGTCCTATGATCCAGAACCCGCCCGCTCATTGGCCCACCCTCACCCCGCTTCCCCGCTAAGAGCCTCTCCCCAGAATTGACTATCAGTGGAAAAAAAGAGTGGAAAGGGAAACAAACCAGGCTTAAGAAAGCCAGACCTCAATAGGCTCTTCCTGTCATGTCGCTCCGTCCCATTTCTTCATCTTCTTCTCTTTCTTCTTTCGTTTTCCCTCCTTCGACTTGACTTCCTCGTCTGGTAGATGCAGGACATGTTATCGTCCAACCAGACCCGGATGTCGGTTGTATTGATGTCTTGCTTCGCTGTTCTCGCCCCGCTACCACCACTACCACCACGAGTATCCCGGGAATACAAGCCGGTTTCTCCTCACACATTTGCCCACAAATAGGTTGCTTTGCTCCGGCCCATTCGTTGCCGCTGCCGATTCCGATTCTGCGACGATGCAACCGGAACCGGAGAAGCCGAAGAAGGCTTCCCGCAAGCATGTCACTACGGCTTGTGTGCCTTGCCGGGAGAGTAAAGTCAGGGTATGTTGCGCTTTCTTACTCTTCCTTTATTTACTCGTGCCTTGATCGTGCGAGTATTATTGTCTTTGTTTTCATCTACCTCTCGTCTAACACCAAATAGTGCGACGGGTCTTCCCCGCATTGCCATAATTGCCTGAGAAAAGGAAAGAATTGCAAATACCAGCATGGAGATGACAAGCGCAAGTGAGTTTCCTATTCAAGACAAAAAGAAGCCGCCGGGTGTTCCTCACGCGTTTGGCAACTGACGCTGACCATGTGTCTGGTCTTAGAGTATCTCTTCGGGCTGCGACAGAGCTGTTTTCGGCGCGGATAGACCAGTTATCCCAATTTATTTACGATAATGGGCTACAGCCCCCTCGGATGAACCCCGAGGACGAAGCTGGTATGAACCGAGTTTTGGACACTCTAGAGATCTCGCGTAGGCAAGTGCAGAGAAAGAGTCCGGAAGGGAACGGGAAGCTGCTTGCTGAATCTCGGGCAAATGTTGCGGCTTCGCCCTCGGTGCATGGCCCACCTTTTGGTGACACTGCTGGTGGCTCTCCGTCCTTCGAGGCTCAACTGGATCAGGTACCCGGTGCTATACCGGCGAATTCGTCCGCGCCGCAAAATATTTACTCAAATCAATCGGTTTTTCCGCCAACTGTTAAGAGTCCGGACTCCGGACGCCCATTCGCACTGCAGACTGGCTTTTTGAATAACTACAACTCATCCAGCTGGGCTTTAGTCTTCCTACCGCGGAGAGCTTGGATACGCTCTACGCGAACCTAGAGGGCGGTGGATCCAGTGTCCCAGTCGAAAGCCCGAGTCTCACACCGGAAAGCTTACAGTTGAGCCAGGACATTGCTCAACAGCCGGGCGCCTTGCTCGAACAGGCTCAGAACGATGCCCACTATGAGAGCGATAGTGGCGACGACGAAGATGAAGCTGAAAAGGATGTGATTGACCAGATTTCGCATCGTATCGGCACATTGAAAATAGCTGGCGACGGTCATTTACGATTTTATGGTGCGACATCGAATATGAACCTGGTGGATGTGTCTGCAACACAACAGCGCCAACGTCCGGATGCGCGCACCGTTCGCCATGATGGGCAAGATATTCTAAACCATTTGCGGGTTGGACAGCCAGTCGACCAGGAGTTGGAGGACCATCTTGTGGAGCTCTATTTTACCTGGCAAAATCCTACTACATATGTGGTAGACAAGGATATGTATATGACTGCTAGATCGAAATGGAGAAACGAGTACGACGACACGCCTTTCTATTCGGAAGTGCTTACCAACGCAATGTACGCAAATATGACCTGCCTTTCTTTTTTTTTTCTTTTTTTTTAAACCACTGTATTAACGCAGAACAGGTGCGCCATTGGGAGTGCATTTGAGGCACGATATCATCCTACATTCATCACCTTCCCAAAATCGCTGTCCGAGTTCTTCGCGGACAGAGCTAAGGCTCTCTTGGAAATCGAGCTGGATTCACCATGCGTTGCTACGGTGCAGGCTCTTGTCATCTTGAGCTGCCACGAAGGGTCTTCAAACCGTGATGCTCGCGGTTGGCTCTACAGCGGTATGTCTATGAGGCTTGCATTCGATCTTGGATTGCACCTTGATCCGACAGCGTATGTTGTGAAAGGCGATATAAGCTCCTTTGAAGCAGACGTACGTCGGGTGGCTTTCTGGGGGAGTTATACGGCCGATCAGTAAGTTTCTTTCCATATCCAGCTTCGGCCTATCAGGCAGCTAATACTGGCAAGCTTCTGGGGCTTTTACTTGGGGCGGCCTTTCCGAATGAACACCGGCGACATCGCTGTTCCGAAGCCCGCATCCGACATAGCAGTAGAGAAGGAAGGAGCTTGGTACCCGTATGGCCTCCGGGCAACATCAGGCATTCCTCCTGGTGGATTGAAAAATCCCAATGAATTGATAAGCAGGCAATTTGCCGTCCTTTGGGAAATTATATCCCCCGTTGGTCATATTCTGTATGAAACCCCACAACACATTGGACTGTCTTTAACATGCTCCAGATACGGATGTTCCGAGATCTCTAGACACGACCTTCAGAGATTGTGCTTTAGGGTAACTGAAGATTTGTTTGCTTGGAAGGAGAACTTACCGTCGACGCTGGAGATTGACCTTAACAATGATAGTGCTCCAAAGTTACCACATCTGTTGATGCTTCAGTATGGTTCACAAAACATAAATTTGATGCTAAGCACGACTGACGAAATATAGTATGCAATATCACCAAATCGTCATATTCACCCATCGACCCTGGGTCTCAAAGCGCTATATTCAGCCGCGCAGCCCCCGTCAAGGACCCGGGTATCATCATGCCCGGAAGATGTGCATAGAGTCATCTATGGCCGTCGCCCGGTTGCTCCATATCTACGAGAAACATTACACCTTCCGTCGCATGAACAACCAGGTTGTCGCCATCATCTTCAGTGCCGCTCTCATGCTTCTTTACGTGACTATTTCCGCCGGGAAGAACGGAAGCGACGGCACCAGCAATGCAGAAATGGTCGCATATTTAAACCTCTGCTTCCGAGCATTGGACGAACTGGGTCAATCCTTCGAGAATGCGAAGCGCACGCGAGACTTCCTAGTGAGCCTGCAACGAAGATGGCAGGCACATATGCGCAAAACAGGCTCAGCGAGAAAGCGTCAACCCGGTAGTCGTCAACCGTCCCAACCTCCGCCGGGCCAGGGCCACTCGGGGCCCGACGTATCCAGAAAACGATCCCGACTTTCTGTTTCGAAAAACTTTTCTACCAACAATAATAACACTTTCCTGATCCCTCCAACTACAACAACAACAACACCTCCATCCGTCACCGGTGCACCCCAAGCACCAGCACCACAGATCATACCATTATCTTCCGACGAACCGCACTTTAACAACAGCCAACCAGGCGAAATAGACTGGATTCGCAATCCAGAGTTCCAGCTGCTAGCAAGCGGTTTAGTAGACAGTCACCGTGTGCCTCAGGTGGGCGCTGACGAAGTGTCGTATGCGGAGCCAGAGGCGCTCCCGAGTCTTGCTGATATTGAGCCTTGGTGGGATTCGCCAAATGGGACGACTACTTTTGGGGGTTCTTCTTTATGATAGGTGTGTATATGAAAGACATGATAGATAAATGGTTTATTATTTCTGGCTATTTTTATGACCGTGAATTCTGGAATAAGTCAATAATAATCGCATCAAATATTCCATGCGTGTGTCGTACACACCCTCCGGAGTAAAACAGGCTGAAAAGTACATGTCAATACTCTCAATACCCTACCTCTCCTCATTATGCACCTCCCACAGCCACCTCCCCGCTTCTTCCTCCGCGAGAGTCGTCCACCCATCATTCCCATCGCCACCAGATCTACCGCCGGAAGTTGGGGAAACAACTCTAGATAAAACGACACCCTTCTCGCTCTGATCCCTTGCGCGACCCCAGAAACACGCGCGACGCATGATATCTACCATCTCATCGCTTTGTTGGGCGAGGATGGTACTGCCTCTTGGTTTCTTCTGACGACGACGGGGCTTTAGTTCGGGGGATGATGGTGGGGTTGGTAGATTCTGTTTGTTGGCCTTGCCATTGGGATTGGGATTCAAATCCTCTCTGATATAAAACTTCAGCCAAGGCAACGTCATCTGCAACCGTTTTAACCGTCGATGCGGCCCCAACCACCGCGCACCAGTTAAGCCATGATCTAGCCCGAACGGCGGCCACCTCGTGAGCGCTTTCCGATACCGCGGGACATACACCTTCGTTGCGTCGCCAGAGGCAGCCGATTTAGTCTCTGTCTGGATATACTCGCCATTAATCTCGATCACGCCGGGTGGAATCTCTACCCCATCCCATAGATCGAGCAAGGCGTCGCCGGACGTGCCACGTTTCAAGATGGGGACGGGGTAGTCCGGCCCGGTGCGGTATTGGGGGGATTTCAGAGGTACGCCTTTTCCTGGGGAGCGGAGGAACAGGAGTGGGGAGGCGAAGGGGTCGAAGTACTTCTCTGGTTTGGCGAAATATGTCCTCCGGGCTTCGAGGAGAGTAAGGAGGTCTGGCGGTGCTGGGGTGGGTGGTCTTTTGCCTTTTAGGAGTGGTTTTGGGACCCCGGATTCTTCTAGGACGTCGTGGTCTCCATATCCTGTCTGCTCGACGTGTCCGCCTTCGTCGAAATCCGAGTTCAGCATTCCACCCCTCTGGTTATCTACCTCCACATCCTCCTCCTCCTCAACCATACAATACCCATCTAACGCCGTCCAATCGCAAATCGGTTCCACCACAGCCACAGAATGCACTGATTGCGCCTCCGTCAACGCGAGCGCCAGTGCCATCGATCCCCCGATATGCGTTCCCAGAATACTCAGCTGCGTGGGCTGAAAGGTCTCCTGCACCCAGTCGAAAACGGCCAGCGTGTCGTGGATGGGGACAGGGAATTTATAGTGCCGGAACGATGACGTGGATTCGACAATGGTATTTGGTTCTGGTTCTGGTTCTGAGTCTGCAGCTTCGTCCATTTCATTGGGCTGCGGTGGTTGGTCGTTATTGACGGTACCCAGTCGGTAATGAACCGTGACCACCGTCGAAGAGGTTGTGGAAGCGAGGTGATGTTGTATGTGGAATGGGTCTGGCCGGGTTTCTCTGCCGTGCGAATCCCTCACATGGCTGATGCTCTTCCTGCTCTTGCGACCTGTTTGCAAGATCGGACCCGGAGGTAGGTAGAGGATTACATTCGGGCACGGTTGTTTTTGCGACGCGCTGCATTCAGTCACACTGTACAAAGGTTCGAACATACATATCAGCCACCTTCAATTCAGTTTCGGCCGAGCACTAAATATAACATGAATAGTACCTGAAGAATACATGCCCACTACTTCCCACGGGGATAGCAGCGGTCCTGTCGACATACGAAGACGAAAACGAGTGGAAGTATCTAACCGCCGAGAGTCGTAGTACCGGACGTAATCGCGTACGTTTAGACAGGCAAGACCGTAATTGCTGCGCCAGTGAGATGTGTATTAAAAGGCGCATCGCGCCATGTTGATTGTTGATGTTGATGTAGAAGATTAAGTCCCGCAGAAGCTACGTCAGGGTGGAGCGGAGCGGAGGAAAATTCCGCCGTGATGAGCCATCTGTTCTTGGCGGTCTTTCTAGGGCTATGGTCGAACTACCTCCATTACAATGACAAGAAGATAGATTGATATACCTGTATAATTAGCTAGCACATCAATTCAATCATCTCATTTGTCGCCGAAACCGCCGGATCATCCATATCCAGCGATGCCTCGACACCGTTCTCAAGTACTGGACGAGCAACCTCCAGACACAACTTCGGATCCTTTGAGTAAACCCGCAGTCCCACAACGCAGACTGCGTTCCACGGATCAGCACTATTGTCAAACTCTTCGGCACACGATGCGATAGTGGAAGACCGAGAGTCCTTGTCCATTGGCGGCGGTTCCTCGGGCATGTCGATGTCAGAATCAAATTCAAACCCTTCGAGATACTCCAGGTCGCTGCCGTCGATGCCGTCGACCGCAAGATGTGTGTCTATACTTGGACGGCGGGAGTCCAGCTCTCGCTTTCGTTTTAGAGGGTTGCTTTGGTGGTGCTGGTGTTGAGGACGGGAGCCGTTCACCTGGACGGTGGGGATTATGTCGCTTAGCTCGGGGCTTGATTTTGGCTTGTAGAAATCTCCCCATTTCGGACTCGGGTAGCTGGTTATCATGTCTGGTTGCTGTCTGCCGTTGATGTGAATTCCAATGCCAGGAAGCTCGTCACTTTTCTGGCTATTAGCGTTGTTCTGATCTCTCTTAGCACGCTTCTCTGCTACCCGCTTCTTCCGGTCAGCCAGTTTCCTTTCTTTGATCCATTCCCGTTGTAGTTTTCTCTTCATTTCGTCACGCTGCTTCTTCCTCTCCGCTTCTTTGCGGCTTCGTTCGCATTCTTCCCGCGCCCTCTTTTCGCTCTCCATTTCCACGACCCGACCCTTAGCGTGTGCCAGGTCGTAAGACAGGCCGATCTGTACTAGTTTCTCTCGTCGCTTCGAGGCCAGCTGGCTGACGGCTTCCTCGGTCGATTCCACCTCCTGATGGCGGAAGGCTGTAATCTTCATCAGGACAGAGTAGCGGCCGGGGTTTAGGTTGATCTCGACGTTGACAGATCGACTCATCAAGTGGCTGCTCTGACTCCGCACAATGTAGTCATCCTCGCCTTCTTTTTGAAGGCGGAATTTGAGAACAAAGGCGTACTCGCCTGCAAGGCCTTTAAAGTAGCGTGGATCGAGCTGAGCATGTCAGTGGGGTGAACACTACGTGCTGGCCCAAGAAGGGAAAATTCACCTGTGAAAGGACAATGACTAAGGGGCTCTCCCGAGTCACTGTAATCATGAACTTGGTACTATGGTAATCCGCTGACCACGGGACGTTCAAGGTGGTCCATTGCTGTGTGATTGTCCACTCCGGCCCGAACAGGCGTGTCCGGTCCAAATGCTGGTATTTCTTGAGAAGATCGTCGTAGGAGATCCAAAAAAGCTGCGCCTGTTAGTAATTCCATAGTCGTTTTTTAATAGATCCGGAAAGGCGACAAACCCCATCATTTCCAAACGTGTGCCCTAACTTCTCCATCCGCTCCGGTGTCCACTCCGGTGATCCATCGGCCCATGCTCCACTCCATTCTTTCTTGCCCCAGGGATTCCTATTACTTTTAGTCCAAGTTCAAAAACAAGGAAATGAGAAAAGGAAATACACCATAATACCTTAAGCGCAACAAGCGAACACCATCCAACTCCGTGGCGTCCATGATTGAGTACGAGTGGTTCTCGGATATACCTTTTCTGTCCCTCGGAGGGCCCTGGTACCTAGGGTATAACCAGTTGGACCATAGACCTGTCCCGCAGCCAAAGAGAAATTCCTTGTTGACATTCATAAGTTCTTCTTTCCAGAAGCGGTCTTTGTCCAGGATACTGCTGGACAGGACATCCATAGTGACACCGCCGGTGAGGTCTTCAATGGCTTCCCTAGACACGATATGTCAGCACACTAAGTTTTACATGCTCGACATGTCTTTTCGTACCCTACAAAGCCACCCTCGATAGCAGAGTAATCGCCATGCGCTTTTGCATAGGCCTTCTCCAACAGCGGTAACCATGTTTCGTTTTCGTCCACGCACTGAGCAAAGTAAAGGGCCCTGGACCCAGTCTGCCAAACCTTGCGATATTCCTCTTCAGTATCTGCGCGGTTTATATCATCCCAGACCTGCCGTTCTTCAAACGATTCATCGTAATCGGCTGCCCGTAAATACAGCTTGTCGTCCACAATGTGTTGTTGCCATTCTCCATCTGCGTATCTCTCTCAGTATTGCTTCCAGCCGGAAGAAGAAAAGGAGTCCAGTGACCATTTGGATATACTTACCACGAAAGAAAACAAACCCATAGACGCCCACTTTTTCATTTCGCGCGACACAGATGTTGTCAATCAGTCCCTTTTTGTTACCCATAGTGCACAGTGCTGCCATGAACCAGCAATCTCCATCGCGGCCCTGGCGGACATCCGAGGCTGTCGGTCCATTCACATAGAACTGGGGTTTCTCAAATATCTCCTGCGGCGAATGCCAATTAGCCTCTAGCACAGAACAAGAAGAAGTCCTCAATCCTGAACACGGACCGTAACTCTCTTCACGCCCTTCGGCTGCATCTCCAAATTGGTCTCACCCAAGCTCTCCAAATAATCCCTTCTCCCCGACTTCAAATCCACCTCGATGTCAAAGTGCGGATCCGTATACTTCTGATTTATGCGCTCGCATTCTGCGACAATGCGATTGACAGATCGTACACAATCCCTCTTCGCTTGGTCGTACGATCGCGCAGCATTCTGTCCGAGAATGGCCCCTTTGGGGATGCGCGCGGCTTTGCTGCGCGCGTAGGGATTGTCCGGCAGCACGGTGTACACCTTGCCTGGGCATTTGGTGTTGAAGTGCTCCCAGAATAATTTCAGGAAATCCTGGGGGCTTTGTTTGTTGGGTCTGCGTGGTGTGCGACTTCCTGAGGAGGGAGGTGGTGGGCATGACATATTGTCGGCTAGGTTGTCGTCGCCGTCCATGATAAGTCTTTGATACGGTGAACAAAGGTGAATGAGTAGACAAGTTTAGTTTCAAATATTATACGGCATGACTACATCTTTATAGAGTGTGCGAAATGCTGACTGCCCTCGGGGTCATTGATCATCACATCGTCGACATCTCAGCCCAGCCCCAAAAATGGCCCCGGCGGGCACTGCACTGCATCAAAGGGCTTCGAAGCAAATACAAAAAAAATAAAAAGAAAAAGAAAACTCTATGCATACACGTTCGACCGGCTTCGCCGCAGCCAGGGCGGAATGTTCCCCTAGGATTCGCGGACGATGTGCCCAGGGCATGCAGGACGGGCGTAGGTCATTACAAACCCAATCCGTAAGGCTGACTGGGCGGTTTTCCGGGAAAATGAACGGATTCGGTGATTTGCAGGAGAGTAAGCAGAGGCTCAAAGGCATGCGGGACAGCCGATTAGCATTGCCTCTTGTAGACTACATTGCTATAAAGACTACTGGTCAGTGCCCGTGTCAGCACTGCATATCTGGGATTTCGGATAATATTATATTACTATCTGCCAGAGAGACCTCTCGCGCTTGAAACATAAAGAGTAAGACCGGATAAGGCCGGGATACGAGCTTGCTGCAGGGAGACACGGAGATCGCCAGGCTGTGATAAGGATACGGCCACGATGGTAGGACGAATGGGCCTTCCTGAGCCCATTTTCTGAGCTGAGAATTTAGGGACGGCGCCCGTGCTTAATTTAGGAGGAATAGAGTAAGAAAAGACGTAAAAGTAATTGAACTTGATTCATCCACTAGGTATATTCTTCTGCTCATCAATATGGGTATGTCTGTATGTGTGTATGTATGCCCGTGTTAAGTCAAAAACACTTTCTTCCGGTAATAGTATCCAGTAGCCTAACCTTCTTCCTACCAGATCACTCCACAAATAACGCCAGGAACAAAGGAGAGAATAAAAGAAAAAATAAAAGAGAGGGGGCAATAGGATGAAGGGGAAGGAAAGAGTCAAAGAACGCATCGACCAAACGCATCCGGCAACTAGTAGGAGGATATGGAGTTAAACGATTAAAGGAATGTGCACTCTCCATTATTCGCATACCATTTATGTCAAAACACCGGCGACAGAGGGATAATCCCGAACTCATTGCACTTAATGGAATCCATTCCTCCGGTTGCGACCCGAATAGTGTGAGCTGCCATGCTGGAAGTATGGGTGCATGCAAGCCTGTTTGGCGGAAAGGCGACGTGCCGGGTCGTACTCGAGCAGACCGTCCAGAAGATCGAGGCCAGCTTCTTCTAAGCCAGGCACAAGAGTAGCCGTGTCTTGACGCTTCCATTTGGGAAAAGAAGATTTATAGTCGGGAAATGAGGTGACGCCAGGCCAGATGATTTCGTCCGGGGTGCCGAGAAGTCTGTCGTTAGAAAAGCGATATGTTAGCCTGAAGATCCTTCAAGATTATTTTGTTCCATAAAATACAAGGGCGTGGGGGTACAAACCGGAAAATCTTGAAGATCTCATCAATCTCAGAATCGCCAGGGAAGAGAGGTCGACGCGTGCACATCTCTGCAAAGATAGCACCAACAGACCACATATCAACGCCAGTAGAGTATTGCCGTCCACCAAGAAGAACCTCAGGCGCGCGATACCATAGTGTCACAACCTAGCCAGGAACGTTAGCCATATCACTGGCGAGCTAGTGTCAGCAAAAAGTAGAAATTCCTTACCTCGTGAGTGTAAGTTCTCAAGGGAACGCCAAAGGCTCTTGCCAATCCAAAGTCGGCCAGCTTCAGGTTACCTTCCCGATCGATGAGAAGGTTCTGTGGTTTCAGATCCCGATGCAAGATACGGTGGCTGTGACAGTACCGGATTCCTTCCACCAGCTGAGCCATGAACTTCTTGACCATGGCCTCCCCCAAGCCCATGTCTCTGCTCACATTGCTCCCGTCTGGAAGGACCTTTCCACGTCCACCTTCACTCACAGGGAGAGCTTCCATGTATTTCTTGAGATCGAGGTCGAGAAATTCGAAGACAAGGTATAGTTTGTGGCCATCGGCATGCACGATGTTAAGAAGGCTGACGATATTCGGATCATGCATCTCCTTCAACAGTGAAATTTCCCGAATAGCCGTACTGGGAACACCTTCATCTTCTGCTTCCAAACGAATCTTCTTCAGGGCGACGATACGGCCGGGATGGGTGAGTTCGCGGGCTTTGTACACAACACCGTATGTTCCTGCAGGGCAAAAAGAAAAAAACAAATTAGTTCCACACATATCTCGACTTTTGAATATAAGATAAATTCGAGATCAATCGCAATAACGCGTGCAGGTTTGGACGTACCCTCTCCGATCTTTTCAATCCTATGATAGTTCTCCATGATGCCGATTTTATACGAAAATCCACACTATTAAAAATCGTCCAATTGTTTGAAGCGAATGAGCCAGGACGTAAAATCCAGTGTGCGTATTCTCGAGGTTCACCAAGGCGCGAGGCGCCAGGAGCACAGGTCGAAATAAACAAAAGCCTACCCTGTGTTGTTGATGTGTTTGTTGACTTTTTTTGTTGTCAGGAGAGAGAAAGAGAGGGGGGAGAAACAAGAGATCCAGCCGCGAGGGTTGGCAATAATCGAACTAATAATAGGAGTAGCTAGCAGTCACCATGCACTACTCACGCATGCAAACAGGCGAGACTCAGACGATCGACAAGGAAACAATTGCTTCAGATTGTCCCAATGAGATCAAGAACGATTATCCCAGACGCACTGGCTCTGGCTGACTTGGATTGTTCTTGTTGTTTTCGCTGCTCGTGGTGGGGCGCGAAGGCGGTGGACTCCCCCCAAACAAAAACGCGAAAGGCGGTGGACGCGCGTGCACGTGACCGGGCTGCAATGGGTTTTAGTCATTACAAGTACTTTTTGCCCTCAAAGTAAAATGCGACAGCAGACAATGATGAGGGATACGACGAGCCAACGAGACACTTGAGAATCATGGCCCAGATCAAAGGCCTCAGTGCGTATGACCGTCCTCCCAATTACATTCGTCAACGCTACAAGAAGTATCAGAAAGCGCCTCTGGCGGAAATTAACGAAGATTCGACCGTGCTCGATCTCCAGGCTTTGGACCCAGACTGTCTTCCAGATGAGATTTCGCTGGCACAGTGGAGGTCCAGCGAGGACTTTCGGTTGTCATTTGACCAGTTTGTCCAGGGGAGAGACAAAGCATGGCAGCAGCGGCATAGAGGTCCCCTATTAGAGAATATCCCGGTTTTCACCCATCGATCGGTTTCTGGTCAGCAACACGCAACCTATCCTCCTGCACAGTCGACGGGAGTGGCTTGAGGACCACTGAGAACCCATGTGTCTAATTACTAGCAGGCTTGTTGATGATTCCGTCTATGTTCCCACCTACCGTTCAGATAGAACTGCTGTCTCGTTTATTTCACCGAGACTTGTCAAACAAAGAGCACCAAACGAATATCCACTTACACTATAATGTGAAGTATCCGGATGAGGCTCAGGGTGCTGGAGATGCAGATGGCCCTAGTTCCCCGGATCCAAACCAGTCACGCAGTCAATTCCCATCTTTCTTTGCAGATGATCCGACCAGGGTTATATACCCCAAGGATCCAGAAACGCACAAACCAATCACTGTGCAAAGCCTCCTGGAGAAGAGACTTCGTTGGATCACACTAGGAGGCCAGTATGACTGGACTGCCAAAGTATATCCGGAAGACCCTCCTCCCCCTTTCCCGAATGACGTTGCCGAGCTGTTGCGCGCAGCATTTCCGGAAACAGAAGCACAAGCTGCCATCCTGAATGTCTATTCTGCTGGGGACACATTGAGCGCTCATCGCGATGTCAGCGAGGAGTGTGACGTAGGCCTTATCAGCGTCAGTTTTGGCTGCGATGGGCTGTTTATGATCAGCCATGATGATGGGCCTGGCTGTGCGATCATACGCCTGAGGTCGGGTGATGCCGTGTACATGAATGGCACGTCGCGCTTTGCATGGCACGGGGTACCCAAAATCTTGCCAGATACGTGTCCGAATTGGTTGGCCGAGTGGCCATTCTGTTCAGATGACGAGACGGATGCATCTCAGTATGAGCTTTGGAGGGGCTGGATGTCCGGCAAGAGGGTCAATTTGAATGTCCGCCAGATGACGAACTCTACTCTGAATAAGGCAATTGTCACTGGCCATTAGGCCATTGACGTTTGTTCGTTTCTTATCTTCGAAAGCTAGCGACACGACCTACTGAACGAAGTCGACGATAGATTCACAGAACAGCTGTTACGTCTGAGAATAATCCCAATATTCCAGTTTCATACTTGTGATGATATATATGTGGAGAACATCCGGATTTGTCCCCCAGGTTATGGAATGGGACTAATGAGCAATCTATGCGCTCCTTTGAGCTAGTTCAATAGTTCCTGTAGCTAGCGGCATTGATTTACACAGTAAGTCTTAGAACAGAAGCCAGTCTCCATTAGCTCTTATTTTTTTCTCTTGCTCCTATTTCGCATGCCTCCGTTTATGCCAGTAAGTACATGGAGGAGCAAACCCTGAAGGGAGCTACAGACGCGCATACGGATCTCGCATGGAACAAAAGCAATAAAGCCATATTTATGACTCTTCAGCATGAGCAAGCAACGTCGCTATACAGTATAGCTATTAGATACTCCTGCAAATACACTGGACAATGTACAACAACAATAACAACATAGTAATGACTACCCTCGGAACTGCTAGACCAGACTCCACCTCAAGCAAAGCTTCTTGGCAAACAACTCCATGTTCTTCTTGCACTTCTTCTTCCGCTCTTTTCCTCTTTTCTTTTTCCACCTCGAATCACCTCTCCGTGCAAGGTCGTTGCTATTCGAATAACACTGCCCCGTGCTACTGTTTCTTCTTCTTTCTTTTTTTTACTACTTATATTCTTCTCCGTGACACCTGTCATGCTTTGACTTGGGAACTCACCCAGCACAGCCTGTCATCCGCATTGACCAACCACCGCCAACGCGTTACCACCGACCACACCGACCCAGAATCTGCACCTGCAATTTCAATTTTCAGGGCCTCGTGCTGCTGTGAAACATGGAGGAATCGCTGTCTTCCCGTCCGGCCGAAGTCGAAACCCCGGATGGCTCTGCAGGGGGGGATGACAACCAGACACACACGCCTGCGGGTAAAGGCCAGACCGTCAAGGACCGGAAATGCCAGTACTGCCAGCAGGCTTTTACCTCTTCCTCCCTAGGTCGACATCTGGATCAGTTTTTGTTCAAGAAGAAACCCGATGGAATACACAATGTCGAGGAGATCCGGCGTATTCGAAGCGGCATCACCCGTCGCCAAGCGCGCACCTCGACCGGTAAACGGGACACGCCTGAGCGCCAGTCGGATGCGCACGGAGCTGGAGACCAAGGTGGAAAGGGACGCGAAGCTCCCGTTCGCATGATGTTCAACACGCCAACATGGCATGCGACCGGTGTGATCAACGATATCCCCAATCCTAGCCATGCCCAGGAAAGTGCCGCCTCGTCGCGTGTGCCGTCGCAATCCTGGACGGGGTCGATGCATTTGCCAGATTATGCAACTCGTGGAGCGAATTCGCAGAATCCAGATACAATAAGGGCGTTGGAATTAGCCTTGCGAGAAGTGTTGGATAATGTCAAAGCTGCAACGTGCGTGATAACCTCTTCCTCCCTTTGCCTTGAATTCGGATAATTAGGGTTTCAACGAGTTCAAAAAAGAAATCATATGGGATACTGATATATGTACATTTTATTAGTTCGAGATTGCGGCCTCGTCATTCCCCATTCGATTTTGACGTCCAGTCGCAGACATTTCCCTCACTGTGTTTGCAATTGCTCCCTCCTCCTCCGAGCCTCTTTTCCGCCAGTCCGTTCCCGTCTCCATCCTCGTTTCCCTTGGAACAACCCGGTGCTGAACACTTGGACATTGTACGACAGGCCCTACGGGCTAAGATCGCACAGTGGCAGTCGGATCAGCTGTCCGCGGATCCCGCAAACTCTCAACCCGGAGCGTTCGGCATGGGTTTGGATTCCAATATGATTACGCGGGGGGTGCAACAGCACGAAGACATGAGCCTGAGGCATGTTGAATTGGCATATAATCATTGGCTTTCACTTTCCCATGAAGAGAAGCGCAACGTCTGGCAGCTCGAGATCACGCGCGCATTCGCTCGGGAGATGGAAAAACGGAAATCCCTGGACGAACAACTAGCGCGCGTCCAGCAGGAAACGAACCAACTTCGCTCGCAAGTCGAAAGACTCGGCTCGTGCCAATGGCCAAGGGAATTCGCACTCTTCCCGCCGGATACTCTCCCCTTACCACGGGACGTTGCCCGAGAACTGGATGCCAAGGAAAGCCAGGTCAACCCGCATTCTCCGCGATGGGACTACAACAGCGTGGTAGCCAAGTGGAGACGCGTGGTTATGCATGACAAGGGCATGGGCCGTATCGGTGTGGGATACTCGAATGCCATCTTGGATGACACACCGGACCAAAACAATAACAACAACAATGGTACCTCCAACCGCTCGAAGCCTCTGCAGGCGGTGGCCCAGGCCCAGGCCTCGAGCCCGGACCAAGTGTCGCCTCAAACAGGCGCACCCTCGCCTCATATGCAGTCCGACATCAATCGCAGTCCCAGGACCGCTGGTGGTCCGCAGGCCAAGCGTCCTCGTTTAATGAATGGCCACGTGCGCAATGCTTCTTCTGAAGGCGGCTCTTCTACCACCGCTCCCGCGAACCAGGGTAGGCCGAATACTCCACACCACCCGTGGAACCCACACCACAACCAACCTCTTAATGTGCCGAACCTTACTGCACCGACGCCGCCTGCGTCGAACTCTGGGACATAATAGCCATGGCTGTCTAGTCGTCAAGTATATATATTTAGGACTCCGTGGCTCAGATCGAGGTCTACAATCGGATTGCAAACGCATGTATATAAAAAGTTAGATCTTCCTATCACTAGCATATTCCTCATTAACTCTCTTGCTTGACACTCTTTGTCTTCCGGGCTGCGAACTAGTGCTCAATGCAATGGATGCCGGCAGGATAGGTCCAGAAGAAGAAGACTTCATAAGTCATTAGTGCATGTGAGAATGAGAAACTGAGTATTGACAGTTATGCGAGTGGATACATGGCTCTCTAAATCATCCACAACTAGGAACACCGGAAGTGTAGCTGGGGGTTAAGTACGACATACAAAATAATGCACATGCTCGTAGCATCGTGTTTTGTATCTCAGGTAGAGTGGTGTGCATTGACAGACAGGCTAGCAGAAGCGATGCCCCAACGCCAACGAGATCTCGTCCACGGCAGCAGAAGATGCAAGCTCAATTCATAGTAACAGGGAGGCAGGACAAAGCAAAACGGTAGTGTCCCAAAATCTCATAGGATTATACTATACATGCTCCACTCCATATCAATGAAGGGACCGAAAACAAAAAAAAAAAAAAAAAAAAAAA